>CM053502.1:39170824-39190033 GCA_028627145.1 Eidolon dupreanum | reverse complement strand
GGGCTGAGGATTAAATATAGGAGAGGGTGACACAGATGTTTTAAGCCTTATAGATGAGTAGCAATTGTGTGTAGACTGACTAGGAATGCTGCTCTTTGCAAAAACTTGTCCATCAAGTAGCAATTACTATGCAGCAACTGTCAGTTCTTCACATCTCAAATACTTCAAACTGTCCGCAACAGCTCAACCTCAAGAGGGTCTGAAGTTTGAAGGAGCCAAGTGTTGGGTTTGGAGTCTCACTTCTCACTGAATGAGGACACAGACAGTGGGTTTGGAAATTTGGCTTCTAGTCCTGACTCTGTCTGTCTTAACCAGCTGCAAAAATGTAGTCAATTTACTTTTCTTCTCTAGTTCCCACCCCCTAAAATGAGAATAACCATACCCAGAACAGAATAACGTTGTTCTAGGTAAAGCATTGTTTTGAGGCTTAAGAAAATATTCGAAAAATGCATAAATACAATCCTACCTGTGGTAGACAGAATAATGGCCCCCAGAGATGCTTGTGAGCTAATCCTCAGAACCTCTGAATACATTAAGTTACCTGGTAAGGGGGAATTAAGGTTGTAGATGGAATTAAGATCAATAATGAAATGAATTGAAAATAAGATTATCTTGGATTACCTGGGTAGGTCCAATGGCAGGCAGAAAAGTCATTATTAGTATGATGCAGTAAGAAAAGTCCTACTGGCTATTGCTGGCTTTGAAGATGCAAGAAGCCTCGAACTGAAGAAGGTGGGCAGCTGCTAAAAGCTGGAAAAGGCAAAGAAATGCATTTTCTCCTAGAGCCTCTAAAAGTAACCTTGATTTTAGCCCAGTGAGACCCATTTCGAACTTCTAACCTCCAGAACGGTAAGATAATTAATTTGTATTGTTTTAAGCCATCAAGTTTGTGGCAATTTGTTACATCAGCAATTAGGAAACTAATTTAGCAAATTAGGAAACTAATACACTACTTAAGCATAAGATCCTATCACTATCATCATTTTTGACCTTGTCGTCATTGACACTGTCATCATCCTTGACATCATCATCATTACCATCATCAAGGCTTTATTTCAAACATCGGCCTGGGAATGAGCTTTCTAGTAACGTATAATTTTGCCAAAATTCTCAGAAATCAAACCAGATGGCTATCTCATGGAGTGATCAAAGGGGAATTTTATCTTTAAAGAATGTTATCATATTGTTTCTATGTAAACACTGATAGTATTGTTCATGTTATTTATTTATTTTACAAAGCCTTTGTTCCTAATACAAAAGTACCCTTCAGAGTGAACTGATTTTAGTATATTATTCTTTTAGAAGTTTATTTAGAATTTCTTTGTTAGCATAGCTAAAAGATCTAAGCACTAATCTTGGCTCTACCAATTGTAAGCCATATAGTTTACAGCACATCACTTCACTTCTTTGGCCTCTCTTTCTGTAAAATATTTGGTGATTGAACTAGATACTCTTTCTTAGGTTCCTTCCAGTTTGAGGAATGTTGAGTTAAATTTCTTATTTTATACAATGTTGAGACAAAGACCTAAAAGAATTAAGTTTTGTGCCTAATTTCTAGTAATTCAGACTTCTTTTCAGATAAGCTTTTAAAATTAAGGTATAGCGTATATAGAAATGTGCAAAAATTATAAATATAGAAGTTGATGAATTTTTAAAAAGCAAACACAGCCACGTAACTACCACCTAAATAAAGACACAGCACCCAGAATTATCCTTTATGGCCCACCTAGACATTTCCTCCAAAAAATAACCATTACTCTTATAACCATCACCTTAAATTAGTTTTTTATGTTTTTGAACTTTATAATGGTGACCTTAAACAAATAGACAGCCAGATATTTCTCCAGTAAAATGGGTTTACTCAAGAACAACAAAGAATTGCAATTAAGGACATCCAGTCTAATGATGAATCAAGGGCAAGTCCAGAAAAACAAAGGAGAGAAATGCTCTTTTATGGACTTGGGAGGCGCTGTGGTAGATGAAGAGTCCATTGGAGGAAATCGAGAGTTCAAAGTACAATGACTTTTCATTGGCTGAGTTACGGCATTCTACCATTGGCTGAGTTGTTACTGGGCAGGGAGGAATCTTTTCTTTCTCCTGCTGAGGTTTTACAGTAGTATCACTTCCTTTTGGAGACTGAAGGTATGTCTCTTTCTGTTGGGGTCAGTAGTATGTGTTGAGCGACACATGCACGAGAGTTCTCTCTTCCAGCCTCCTGGACTTCATTTTAAATGAGGCTTCTGTTTACTATTTTTCACAATAGTAACCTAATTATAGAATTTGTACTCCTTTGTACTTGGCTTCTTTCTTTCAAAATGTTTGTGGGATTCATCCATGTTGTTGCCTGTAGCTGTGATTCATTACTTTCTGTTGCTATGTGGTATTTCACTTTTTGTTGCTATTCAATGTGGCATGACTATATAATATCATAATTTATAATTTATCTATCCTATTGTTGATGGAAATTTGGACTATTTCCATTTGGAAATTATAATAAGATTTTGCTTCTCAAATTAATCTGTTTGTAAAATATATAGCATTTTATTCTACATAATTGAACTTTGTATTCTTAGTTATTTATTTTGAACATATATATTTTACATTTTCTGTCCAGCAGGAAGATGTCTAAGAGACAGCATCAATGGGACCAGAGCAAATTGACTTTCTCTGGGTATTGTACCTTACCTATGTGAAAACAGATTTTACAGAGGCACTTGTTTCTGTATAAAGAAGACTGAAATAGCTGGTTGCTAAGATCTCTAATAATGCCAGCTCTGTATGGTTTGTGTGTATGATAAGCATGACTGTAACAGGAAGGTTATCTGAACCCACCTGAAGAATTCTCAGTCCCTCAATTTGATGATATATTCAGTAGCACTGTCTTGTTTTCAAGTAACAGACACAAAAGCTTAAGAAATATGGCAAGGAGAATGTCTCATTGAACTGAAGGACAGGAATAGAACCAAGATGTAAGCCATCATAAGATGTCTCTATTTTTCTCTCTGGTTCTCTTTCCACTACTCAATTCATATGGTAAGGAAGCCTCTTAATTTTACTTATCTTCATTTTAACTTTAACTTTTAATTTTAACTTTCTCTTCATTCCTAGCTTGGCTCACTCAAGACCGGGCTCAGATCACATTAAAATCATGGCTTCTAGAAGCCCCAATTTCTATATATGTGGTGGGGTGGAGGAGTGGCAGAAAATGGTTCTTAGAGAAAGGGGTGCTGTTAGTTAAGGTTTGGGAAAACATCCTCAAAGGTGTTCACAATAGACACAGAAAAGTTTGGAGAGGGGTAGTCTATCGTAATTATTTAAGAGTTACAAAGTATCTTATAAAATATGAATCAGGCTTTATGATCCAAGTTTGTCATGTTAAGAGTGGGTTTTATTCATGACGAACGTTAGTTTGCATTCTCTATCCTATGGCATAAAAGAAATAGCAGTGTTAGAAATCAAATATAGATGGCCTAGCTTTCAACCTAAGTTCCACCACTTCTGGCTGAGTGTCAATGGACAATTTTTTAAAACTCTCTTTGTCCATTTCCCCCATCTGTAAAATGGGAATAATAATAATGCCCACCTCATAAAGTTGCACTGAGAATTAAGACAGATGTGTAAGTATCAAGCACTGCCTGGCACACAGCTTTCTCCCTGCTCTTTACCAGTGTTAAAAGGTGAGGTAGCATAGTAAGTTAGAGGCAGGGGTAGAGACAAGGGCTGGGGGCATGGAGATTGAACTAGAATCAGAAGCCTTGCAATCTGGTATTGACATCTGTAGCTGTGGGAATTTTAGGCGAGTCATTAAAACTCACTGTGTCACAGTTTCTTGATAAACAAAAAAGTGGGGTTCAGGACAAGGCTGTATCAGTGGGGTTATAACTGCTTCCAGGAATCGAAGGGTTCTTCATAAGTGCTTAGGTGTTGCTGAGTGTGGGGGAGGGCGAATAGCAAGGAAATGCAATTTGGTAGAATTATCCTACTTCCTCCCTTTTCTTCTGTCTGTTTTATAAATTGAAGTTTTACATTAGATTTTGGGGGGGGGGCGGAGGCAAGTATGCTGCTTAAAAAATTAAAAAGCATCTTGAAAAACACCAGATGACATGCCCTCTCAAGTCGTTCCTGCTCTAAAACATGAGTCTCTGCTAAATGCCTTCCATTGTTGGAGCTGAGTTACCTCCAGAGCCAGAAGCAGCCTGGACATTTTCAGCAACCCATTAAATCGTCTGTCTTGGGACAGCAGGAAAAACAAACTCTACAAAGGGCCGTGGCTAAAACACAGAGAGTCTCATCCAACTTGTCCAGAAAACAAACCACACACACCCTCTCAAAATGCATTATTAATAAAATATAGGAAATGTCAGCAGGACCATAAAGATGTCTCTTCCGAAGTGGATGAACAACCTGTGCTTTGCTTTGATTATAGCTTATGACTTCCCAGTGCACAGAGGATGGCTCAAGAGCACAAGGCTGTCCTCCACAGTCACCCTTACCAAAACAGTTGGCCTTGTGTGGCAACTGTAAAAACATCTATGTCTTTCATTAGCCCACCATTGATAGACATGCCTAAATAGAAGATATTCACAGGAGGATAACAGATCCAGCTCATGTGTTTTGTGCTATATTGAGCCATGTAGAAAGCAGGATGAAAAGGAGATTATTCTCATGATAAGAAATTCACTCTTAGAGCAACAATCACGTGAGGAAAAGAAAGTCTCCATTCTTTCTGTAAATGAAGATCCCAAACAGATGAATTATATATTGAAATCAGATATGCCACAAGGCACCTTAAAGATAATCTAGTCCCATAGTTTCTAAACTCTTTTGGAATAGATTTTCTAGCAGAAGCTCAAAAATGTGAGAGTTAAAAACAGCTAACAAGAATATTTATTCTGGGTGAAGTAAGGATGAGGGTATAACCCTGTCTCTTCTATACAACCTCCACCTTCTCTCTCACAATATTCCTCTTGGGACAGACCCCAAGGCACCTTGGTTAACATTTCAGGGCTCCCAGGAAGAGTTTGAAAATCACTCACTAGTCCAAACTTCCCTATTCATAAGCGATAATACTGGAGCAGAGAGGTCAAGTGATTTGCCCAGAATTCAGGGCACAGTAAAAGGGAAGACCAGGGCTAAAGCCAGGCTGACTGATGATCAGAGTTCTTGCCATTATAGTACATGGGTCATTCTGAGAAGACATTGAAGTCGCTTGCAATCCACCTCTTGGACATCACGCAATCAGATACAAATAGTTTGAAGTGTTTTTTTGTTTGTTTGTTTGTTTTTTGTTTTTTGTTTTTGCTTGTCTAAAGACTATTTGGAAGGAAAGAGGGAGGGAAGGAGAGAAGAGGGAAGGAAGGAGAAAAGAATTAAATCTCAACACTAAAAGCATGAGCAACTACCACACCCTCTACCGAGTCACACTCAAAACTGTATGAATAAATAATTTGAAAGGGTAGAAACCATGTTGAAATGATTGTTTGTTTACTAAATTCAATGACTTCAGTGAGTCTTGAAGGAACTAAATGGTCCAAGGCCCTATCCATCCAACTAGTAGACTCTGTTCAAGGACATCACTTGCTGCTGGGATATGGGGGTAAAATGACCTCAGACTTCAAGAAACTCAGCTTTGAGGAGAAAAGGCAGGCTTGATGCTAAATCTTATGGGGATGCTAACAGAACAGGGAAGAAAAAACAGAAAAGAAAGAAGAGATGGGCAAGGGGAGGGAGAAGAGAAGAGGAAGAAATATTATGGTGGTCAGTGGTCGGGGGTCAGAAGGGAAAATAGCAGGTAGGCACTATGTGTGGGAGGGCAGTACATGAAAAAGAATATTTCCATGTCTCCACTGGCCCAGAATGGGACATGTGCCCTGAGATATCAAAGACTAGACTGGTTACCAGCAGGCTGAGGGGATGATCTTTGGGATCACAAGACACGAAGAGGTTGAAGTTTGTCATTTCCCTTTCATCCACAACAGTGACCACACCTATAAAATGTGATTACAAATATGCTTAATTTTAATAAGTTAAAAAGAGTTTATTGAGCTCCCGATGGTTTATAATCTTAGTAGTATGGTCTCTGGTCAGCTGTTTACATGCATTAATTCAAAGTGTAAAAGAAATACGTTTCCGGTTTTGTTTTGTGGTTGGGCCCAATCCTTATTTATATTCTAGTCACATCTATCACAAACATACCACTATGCTAAAGTGAGACTGGCTGGGGTATGGAGGAAGTACTAGCAGGTCATCTTAATCAATTTTTTAAAGCATTCATGGGTCAGAAGTAGCAACCCTACATGTATGGGAGTGAACTATATGTTACAATGGGTTTAGTGCTTAAAACATGGGCTTTAGACAGACTGGTATTTGAATCCTTAGCTGGCTCTAACTACACCAGGGGTCCCCATCCCCCAGACCACAGACCAGTATCAGTCTGTGGCCTGTTAGGAACTAGGCCACATAGCAGATGAGCAGTGAGCAAGGGAGCAAAGCTTCATCTGTGTTTGTAGTTGCTCTCCAGTGCTAGCATCACCGCCTCAGCTTCACCTCAGATCATCAGGCATTAGATTCTCATAGGAGCACCTGTCCCTGGTGTCAAAAAGGATGGGGACTGCTGATCTATACAATCTCTGAAAAAGTATTTAACTTTTCTGATTTTTTAAAGGAGATATTAACAAATGTATCAAACTATCAGGGCTGCTTTGCAGATTACCTGAACATATAGAAATGGTCGTTATTACAGTAGGGCCATATGATTGTGCAAAGTTAATGTTAGGGCCTCTGGATAGAACTGAGCTCTGTACACTGTGAAATCAGAAAAAGGGGAACTTTAATGAAATTGGTGCACTAAACAGGATCTCTTCACACACCACTTCCCCTTTTTCTAGGCCTGGAAGTAAGACTTCACATTGATTTTCACTGAGGAAAACCATCCCAGCCATTTGCTTCTCACCAGGACAACATATTTTTTTTCTTTCTTCCTCTGTGTAATCAAGTGCAAACAAAATCCAGATTCTAGTCTGAAACAATGGCCACGTGGGGTAGGGACTGATTACCTCTTGGAAAACACTTAATTCTAGAACAACGAGCTTTTGGGTCATTTCCTTGCAGTCTGATGACATCATATCCCAACTTGTTTATTTGTTCATCTTTAATCGTTGCTCTATATACATTCAACAACAATTGAAGGTACTTATGCACTGGCCAAACAGAGCATCAAAGAGTTTTTATTAGGGCAGCTTAAGGTTCATGAGATATTTGACATAATTAATCAGCTAAAGTTCATCCAAATGTGACTTTGAGATCCTCTGCTCTTTTTAATAGACATCTATGAACATGATTATGTTTCTCCCCAAAGGCCTGTCACGTGACCCACTGTGGGTGTTCCCTGCAAGAGCCATGAGACACCCTGAACTTTGGATAAATGTAATTAATGTGAACATTGAGAGCACAACAGGCACTTTCTCTTTAATGTGCAGAAGAGTTGTTACATTTCTCTTGTTCTGCTGTGAATATCAAATATTTTTCTGCCTCCCAAAACTATAAGTTTTGGCCAGATTTTCACATATTCTTTCCTAACTTAGGAAAAGTGCAGATATAGACATAGAAATGTACCCCAACTACTGTTAACATTTTTAAAGAGATGGAAGATGAATTCGATGTGTCCATTCCAGCCTGTTTATTTTCTGGTTAATGTCCCTCAACAGAGCCTGTCCACACCAACACTTCTTAACCTACTGGTTTGATTATTTACCTGTTATTATCAATGCCAGCTAAAATGGTAACTGCTAGCTTATGAAATGAAATAATGTAACAAAAGTGAAATGTGCCATTATTTTGAGTTCAATAATTTTTTTATCATTTCCAGAGTAATCCTCCTAAAAATACCAACAATAATTTTTAATCACAATGAAAATATATTTTAAAGCATGGGTAAAAAATGTTCTAGAAAAACCTGTGTCCAGAACAAACTAGATTTGTCATTTTTAAGCCCTGTTCTTTTAGTTCTGCAAAGAACATTGGAGAGATTGGTTCTCCCATAAGATTTATATTCTGCAGTCGTATTTCTTTTCAAAGACTTCAAACTAGCCCTTAATGTCTTAAAGTGTACTGTCTTTTACACATGCATTCTCCTTATTTCATGTAATTTAAGGCTTACCTGAATGATATTTCTAATCATCAGGTTACTGAGGATCACATTTCTCTAGGCCTAATGTTTTAAACATTTGTATCACTCAGGACTCTTGGTTGCAAATAACAGAATCCTAACTTGATCTAACTTAAGCAATAGAGAAATATTTTTTGGCTCACCCAATACCTGAGAAGAGTGGGGGTGGCTGGCTCAGGGAAGACTGGATCCAAGAATCAGATAATCCTATCTTTCCTTCATCTCAACTTCTTGGTTTTATGGCCACAGGCAGTTCCAGATTTATATTGCAATTACAGGAACCTAAAAGAGCTCTTTTGTGAGCTCCATATTAGAAAAATTTGTGGAAGGATTAGAATTGGCCTGGATTTTGTCATCTGCCCATCCTTGGCCCTCTCTCTGTGGTTTGAGCGTGAAGTACTCTGGTTGGCACTCCCATAAGACTCACACAGTTGGTGAAAAGAGCAGTATCTCCTCCAAAGTTAGAAGAGCTGTTCTGGATGCATGAGACCTATGTACCCATGATCCCTTTATGAGAAGGTATAACACTAATAGAGCACTCCTTTCTGGATCATTTCTTATATTGCCTCATGCTCAATTATATTGGGAAGCAATAACTACTGTCATATTCTTTTGATTAAGGAGACTGAATTAAATTGCCCTATATGAAAAAGACTGTGGATTTTAAGTTTGGCATACAAATTTTCAATCATGTTATCTCAAAACCACAGCTGGCAAAGATGTAGCTTGGCAAGGTATGGTTCTTACAGCAAGCCTCAATGAAAGCAGTAGCCTTCCATTAAATAAACACAAGCATTCACAGGAGATCCAGGCTACTGGCCTCCTGCTCTCTGATGGTACTTACCAGTTGAGTCATTATCCACAGGCAGAAACCAAACAAAACCTAGTTACACATGTAACTTGTTTGTTATCCAAATCTTCATATTCAGAAATTATTACTAGTTACTTGTTGACAGACTGATTGATAAAACTTCCAAAAGGATTAGGATTCATTTCTTTTTCCTTTTTTGGTTTTCATTAAAAGAAACTCTGTCATGCTGCAGGGCTCTCTTCACTACATTTTTGTGTCTATATGTCCAGACCCTGGAAACTTCAAGCAGTTTCAGGGAGCACAGCTTTACATCAACATTACTGCTTATCGCGAGACAATAATAAATACATTTCTGTGTCGATCAAAGAATGTAAATGAAGATTAAGCCCACATTACTTAAAATGGAAACTATGCCATCAAAATTGAAAAGTAAGGGTCAACCTCTTCCTAGTTTCCAGGACCTACTCTGGCTCCGGCTGAGTTCTATTTTTCAGCAGTTGGCCCATGCTCTGGCTTTGGCCTTCTCATCTTTTCTCAGATTGGAAGCTATCTGCTAATGTACTATGGTGGTTCAGATCTCAATCCATTGTGCTAATATTAATATTTTTAATAAGCAGTTATCACAAGCAGGTGTGACCCTACCATCTCCCTCCTGACTTTAGCCAGTCTCTGATTTGTCACCTTTCTAGGAACACAGAGATTCCTTTGAAAATTGGTCTATTGAAAAAAGGCATTGTTATGGACTGCACGTTTGTGCCAAAACTAAAATTCAAGACGTTGTAACCCTAAGGCCACAATGGGATGGTATTAGAAAGTGGCGCTTTAGGGAGATAATTAGGTCATGAGGGTGGCGTCCTTGTGATGCGATTGGTGCCCTTATAAAAAGAGGAGACAAGGGATATCCCTGTTTGTGTGCGTGCACCAAAAAGACCAGGCAAGGACATAATCGGGAAGAGGGCCCTCGCCAAGAACTCAATTATGCTGGCATCCTCATCTTGGACTTTCAATCTCCAGACTGTGAGAAACAGATTTCCGTTGTGTAAGTCACCCACCTGATCTAAGATTGATGATATTTTAAGAGGTTCACAAAATGGAGGGTGGGGCGGGGAGCCAAGATACAAAATGATCTTTGTAATGAAGGTCGAATGAATGAACCAAAGGCTGGTAGACCGAAAAAGTGACCCAAATTATTGAATTTACCCTATTTATCCTCCATATCCTATATTAAGTCTTTTGATGTTCTCTATGTGTTTCAGGTGGGTAAAGATTCCCTTACTACTCAGATCCAAGTACATAGTAGACAGAAATTAGACTTTGAATCAGACCAATGTCAGAATTTCAGCTCTGCTTCTCACTGACTGTGAGAACTGGAACAAGTTTCTTCATCTCATAAGCCACAACTTCATCAGTTATATAAAGGGACTAACAGTTGGGTTGTTCCAGCATTAACAAGACAATGTAAGTATAACATTTAGAAAATGCTCAGTAATTGAAGTTGCAATTATTAAGCCCTAAATAAAGCCTAAGTGATCTTAAGATCATAGTAATGAGAATTTTCTGTAACAGATAAAAATCCAGATGCACTTTATCTAAGGGGCTGTGCTGGATAGAGTACGAAAAAGAAAAGCATTAGATAGTGGCTCTGCCCTCACAGGGCTGACTGTCTAGTTGAGAGAACCAAAGGGAACACACATGCATGAAATAACAACAGAATACTCAACAGCAAAATAAAATACCAAACTACAGATGCTGACAGTGCATGCGAAAGTAGTTTAAAAGAGAGGGTGGGTATTGAGCTAGGGTAACGCCTGCTACAATACAGAGCCTGTAATAACAGAGATGCTGTCAGTTTTGTCTATTGTTATATCCCCAGACCAGTGCCTGGCTTTTAGTGGGTGGTCAGTATGTATCTACTGAGTCAACAGATGAACAAATTGTTTGAGAATTAATGGAAAAGCTCTAGACTTGGAGAATATGAAGACCTAGGTTTGGATTCCTGCTTAACAGCTTTATAATACTGGTCTTAACCTCTCTGAACCTCAAGTGCCTTATCTGTAAAATGGCTATATAATTCCTGCCCATTGCATGGGGTTGCCATATAAATAAATAAAACGTTTTCTTTGAAAGGCACCAATCCATCACAGGCACTTGAAAAATGGCAGTAAAAATGTAATCGTAAGGAGAACTGGAAACTTAAGGATGGGTACACATTCGGACAAGTGGAAAGAAGCAATTTTAATGCTACATTAAAATTGGGCTCCAAAACCAGAAAGGGTGTCCACGGAATGACAGGATGGAAGGCTATTTTTCTTTCCTGCCATGGTAACCAATGGCACATGGTCCATTGCTGTTAACAAGATCAATAAACTTGCCACATTCAGAAATCGACAATTAACCCCTTTTACAACACTTAAAGTCACAGGCCTCTCTATTTTATATGGCCAAACAGGCAGCTGAACACATGGTTTTTATTATTGCCTGTCCCCCCTTTAAAAAAAAAAAACCTACTACTAATAATTTAACACCTTATAGAACCTGTCCCTCTCTTAATGATTTTGCAGGGAAGCTCTGTGCACTGCAGCTGTCTGTCTTTGCAAGGGCCACCTCCAGGTCTGTGCTGCTTGGGGAAACTATATTATCTTTAGTCCTGCTTACCTTTCTAAATGTTTTATGGTTTACAGCTGTGGTGAAAAGCATTTTGGGGTCGGCAGAGATTTATTCCTCTTTTTAATGTTTTTACTAGGCTGAATAAACACATTCTCGAGGAATGAAACCTCTAACCATGTTGGGACTATGGAAACCTGGGCTCTATTCTGTAATGGCAGCTCTTTAGTGACTGACACTGCTTATAACAATGAGTGCCATTGTTGGCTCTGAATAAGATGGTGATCAGGAGCCCTCAGTGGGTTCCATAGCACCCACCCTACAAGCCTCTCTGTCACAATCCTACCCGAAATCATCTTCCTATTTGCGGGATCCCATTAACACCTGTAGGAAAAAGCTGCGTTTTTAAGGGCTCTGGAGAGCCTGGACAGCTGAGAATACATAATTGGTCCTATTTCTTTTGCGCTTTTACATCCAGCATGTGCTCATTTAAATACTTTTGGTAAATGAATTTAGATAAAGCAAGTCTTTCTCCCAAATTCAAACGAACCCTTAATTTTTATGAGGTTTGTAAAACTTCAGCAAAATGATTTCTTAAGAAGGAAAAAAAATTATTTCCTTAAGCTTGCTCATTCCGTTGATTTTGGCTAAGGCTGCTCGTAGAATTACTAGTATGCTATGAGAAAGATTATTCATATAGTGATTTGGAGCTGGGTGGAATCAGAAAGTGTTATAAATCTCTTCATATGACATTCCTGCAAACTTTGCCAGCCTTGGAATAAAATAGGCTTGGAAGCTGACAGGCAGCACCTGCACGGCCCACTACCAAGCAAAAGCTGGCTTATCATCTATCCTGTTCGAGGTATCTCCAAGTTATGCTTCAAAGTCAGAGGAATAGAGAGCTTTGTCTTACTGCAGGACTTTGGGGGTCACTAGCAAGCATTAAGTCATACTTGCAGACATATCAGTTGGCAGCTTTGGAGAAACTGACATGCCTGGCTCATTTCTTTGCTTTTCAATGCTTTTCTCTTCATAAGAACAGTATAAAGGCCTCTGCATGAACTGGCTCTTAGAGCCACATCTGGCTAATACTAATGAGAGTTGCAGTGGATTCTGCCATTCAGGTGATTTCAGCCTGCTGCGCCGGGCTCTACTCTGCTCTAAATGAACAGTCACGTTCAAGTTTGCAGATACTATGTTATTGAAACAATTATTTCAATAGGAAAAATACTTGGGAGCTAGGCACTTTCATACTTAGTGAGTTTTTTCCTGTAGGAATGTGAATAATAAAGGTTTCCTTCATAGCTATATGAGTTGAAGGTCCAGGACAGAGCTATAAACCCTAAACACTACAAATACAGACTGATTACATGGAGATTTTGTTCGGGAGTAACATTTCATCTCTGATCACACTGGCTCTGACATAGAACATGGTGGTTCTCAGTCATTCTTATCATCTTTGCCATCTATTGTTATGATGGCCTTTTCTTTCCCCATTGCCTTCCAAATTTTAATCTCACAATGGTTGTTTTTCTCTTCAGCCTCTTCAAAGCTCTCTTCCAGAAATGGTCAGATCTTCCTAAAGACAGACAGACAGACAGACAGACAGACACACACACACACACACACACACACACACACACGGTCTTACTTATTTTAGTCCAATTCACTTCCTTCCCTTCACAAACATTTTAAACATGAAGTCTACTGTCATTACTTCCAATAACTTCCCACTGTTTCTTATTGTAAATTTGGCACCTATTACCCATTCTTTCTCTGAAATGCTCTCTCAATGACCAAACACAATTTCAGTCTCTAAATGCAAGATCTTAGGCCCCATGCAGATTTACTTGAGACATCTGATCTGTTTATCACTTGCTCCTAAAAAGCTCTCTCCCCCCATGGTTTCTATAGTCTTGTACTTTCTTGGTTTTTCTTCTGTTTTTCTAATATTTTTATCCTCCTATCCTGAACTCTCTTTCTCCTATACTCCATCCCAATTATGACTATCAGTTAAGGCTCAAACCTTGGTCCTCCATTCCTCCCTTTGATGATACTGTTGGGGGGCCCTTGGGGTTCAGTTATCACTCAATCTTGACTGTCTTTTAGACCCATACCATTTTCTTTCCAACATAATTCCACTGGGATGTGCAGTCATCATCTGTGTTGGTTCTAGTCCTCAGGAGGCAGATGCTAAGACTGAGTTAAAAGTATAAGAAACTTATTGGAGAGTAATTGTGGGTGAAAAGATATGAAAGAATGAAGAAGGCAGGGAGAGGCTCCAGACTGTGACACAAGCCTGACACCTGAGAAGAGAGGGGGAAGAAAGGAGGTTTGGGGAGAAAGAGCATTGAATTGCAGTGCAGCTCTGAGAGTCTGAGCCAACCCAGTGGAGAGGCCCCAGAGCAGTGATTGCCTATCAGGAGGCCAACATGGGACAGAAAGACTCAGATCTATTATTATCTCTTCTGAACTTAGTCACTGGTTGATTGTGAGTTGCCTGCGGAGAGCGTGACCTCGACTTGCATGCTATGGCAAATCCTCAGTACTGCAGCTAGAGGCTATCAGCTTATTACATTTCTTATAGTAGGCTCTCTCTTTAAAAGAAATCTCAAACACAATCCATATAAAATTAAAGTTAACTTTTCCTCCATTGCTCCTCTCCCACCCTGCCCCCAAACATGCTTCTCTTTTAAATGATTTCATCTTTGCCTTTGGTATCAGCATTGTTCCATCTTCCAAGATAGATAACTTCATGCAATCTTTGGCTTTTCCAATATTCTTATTGTTTATATTCAGTCTGTAACTCTTGAGGTCTTTAAAAATTCTTCTCAGCTTCTCTTCTCAATGGCACTGTTCTATTATCCCATATTTATTACTGCCATAAGCTTATTCTCTTCCATGGCTTGTCTTTCTCACCCATTCCATAAAGGTTGTGGTCTCCCAGGATTCAATTCTTGACTCCTGTTTTGTCTCACACTACAGGCTTATTCTAGTTGATCTTATCCATGAATCGACCTCTACTGAAATATTCATGACTCCAAAATTTTTATCTCTAGCCTCAGTTCTGTCCAGAACTCTAAATCAAAGTTTCTCAAACTTAAATGGTACATGCTCTGCTCTTAAACGTATACCCTAGCATTAAATTATTTTGTTTAAAATGTTATATAGATACTAACATAAAATTAAGTATAAATTTTTGGTAACAGTTTGGTTTCTGTCCAGACTTTTTTCTACAGATTTTATATAGTTGAAATCATATTTACATGCTTGTGCATGTGTGTGTTATATTTTGCCCCTCATTCTTGACATTATAGCACAAACATTTTCTTGGTCAATAAGACTTTTCATGAACATTATCTTTTCATGGGTATATAACATTTCACTGTGTAGATGGGTCAAAATTAATCTATTTTATAATGATTTCTAATGTTAAATAATGAAGCAACAAATAAATGTACATAAAGTTTTGTCAGAATTTAAGATTATTTTCTCAGAATGGATTTCCAGAAGTGAGAAAGTAGAAGCCATCATTAAAGAGATGAGAGAACCTAGGTTCTAAAAGTTTGATTTCCCTGAGGCTACCCAGTCTGTAAAAGGGAAAAGATGAAAAGGAAAATCTTCTCAGCCCTGGGTTATTTCCCTTGGGTCTGGCTACCCATGTTGGGTCATGAAGGGATGCTATCCTAGGACTCTTTAGGGAATAGAAGATTTGGAAGCTACAAAGGGCTAATTTGAGATCTAATTCCCTAAAAACTTCAGCCTGACTTGGGACTCAGAGGTGCAGGTACATGTAGCATGTACTGTGGGGAGCCTCTCAAAGGGTCAAAAAATTAGGAGTAATCTAGACAGGGACTCTTTTCTCAGTGTTTATTTGTGCTGAAGTCATATATGCATTAGTACCACTATCTTGGTCTTGACCTAGCTTGGAAAGGCTGTATTGGTTCTTCGTGATCAAGCTTTGCTACATCCTTTTTTAAAGACAGTACAAGCTCTTACACAAAATCAGCCTCAATGCAGCTGTATCTGTAGCTTATTCTCCCCTTGTACTGCTGTCCCAGAGCTCCTGCAGTTAGGAGGCATCTAACACCGTTACTCTGAATGTCATGTTATGGCTGACTTTATCCAGGGAGAGATCTGTTTTTTGTTTGGAACCCAACCAAAGAGTGACTTTTCAGGCCAAAGAGAGCTAAAGATGTCCTCTTATTGCTATGGTGTCAAGAAAGGGATGCACGGAGTGTGCAGTTCATAGAGACAGAGCATTCAGCCATGCACTCTTAGATTAAAAAATAAAGGTAGGCATCTAGAGTTTTATAGGATGTGATGATAGCAGCTGGATAATTTTTTGTTGTAGGGGCTGTCCTGTGTATTGCAGTGGTTTAGTAGCACCCCTATCCTCTATCTGCCAGATGCCAGCAGCACCCCTCTCCAGTCATGATAATCAAAACTGTATCCAGGCATTGTTGAATGTCCTCTGAGGGCCAAAATCATCCCCAGTTGAGAACGACTGATAAAGATTAATAGTTTCCCAAAAAGAAAGCAGTCAATCCTAATGCAGGGGGCAAATGAAAATAAAAAAAAATTTATTCAGTATGGAAGATGTACGAAAACATCTTGTGAAAAGATGACTCCAAATCAGATAAAAAGAGAACGTCCTCCTTTAGTCACCCCAGCTAAGGGTCTTCTCCAGATGTGTAATGAAATGGAATGGAATGGGCATGAAATAGAAGCTCTCTTTATAGTGAGCACTGGTATTATATATATATATATATATATATATATATATATATATATATATATATATATATAAGCTTGCTAACTATATAACATCATATATAGTCCTTAAACTAAAGCATGGCTTCTGCCAATCTTAACACAAATCCTCCTGGAGTTAATAAAAATTCCGAGATCATTTCTACAGTTACTGAATTGTAGAAAACCTATTGAACACTGTAATCAAGATTCTCATGTTTAGAAAGCAAGACAACTTTCACGAATGCTGAGAATGGTATTCTCTCTGTTTTGATACTCTACATGGTTATGTAACCATAAAATCTTAGCATTAAAAAGGCATCTAAGAAGTCATTTAATTAAGTTTACCAAATTATCCACACAGCATCTTGACAGATGATTGAAACTCTCCACATGGCAGATTTTTCAGTGTTGGGCAGCACTACTTATTTATAAGGTTTTTCTTGGGGTGGAAGAATCTATCTCGTAGCAAAGGCCACCTGTTATACCTTGTTCTACATCCTGAAACAACATGGAATTAGTCCACTCCCTCATTTAGGTATCTGAACATAGACCCTGAAGTCACGTATTAGGTCCTCCCTTCATTATCTCTTCTCTACCCCAATAAACCATGCCCACTACATTCAACTGTTTTTCATATGCTATCACCTTTCCTCTCACTAGTCACTCTCTTTTTCATCCTTCGAATACTCTCTCCTTCCTTAGGATGCAAAGGAGTCATCAGCACCTCACAATTGCACTCAACAGTGATACTAAACCTTCGCTCCTTTTATCGAGGACCCTAAAATACTCCTTGACATCTCAATCTCCTCATAGGAATTACCTTTAAACTCACAGGCAGAATAGGCGTCAGGCAGGTACAACTCTCAAGATCACATCCTTTCCTTCAGCCTCCTCCTACATTCCCAACACCTATTCGTACAAATTTACCTATGTCTTTAGGTCTCTTCTTGTCTTTCCTCCAATCTAAGGAGGGTGAAGACCTGTTGCCACCAACTATTCTTTCTGTCCTATATTTTTAGTTTCTCCCTCTCATTGTTCCACCTCTAAAACCAACCAGCAAACATAGTCATCCCTCTTCCTAAACAGAGCACTGTAGTTTATCTCCTTCCTCCACATCTTAGCTATGCTAATGACTGTCCATATTTAAAGGCTTATCTCATCTATTTCTTACTTCACTGTAATCACTATCCTCTTATCAGGATACTTCTCATGTACTTCCTTCATTCCAATATACTGAGGCATCTGCAGGTCTCCAAACAGACTATTGTATTTCCTGTTCCTGGAATGGTTCCCTACCCCACACCTTGTCCAGCTGGCAAACTCCTATTCTTTTTTTAAAGTTACTTATTTAAATTAGTTTAGAGTATACAGTACATTGGTTAGACATCTAAATAGTTCATAAAACAATGCCCCCAATAGCTCCCTCCTTCCCCTGGCCCTCCACCTAGCCATCACATTAATGCTAACTGCATTCCCTCTGCCATGCCCTATTCTTTTTTAAAGACCCTCATACATGCCATTTCCTTTCATACAAAGCCTTCCCTAGAGAAGTAAGAAAATAATCAGACCATTGGATAATCAGTTTTATAAGTGTGTTTTAAGAATTAAATGAGATAATATACGCCAAGTACTTAGCGCAGTGAGGGGCAGAGCATATACTTGATAAATTGTAGCTATTATTATTAGCCCCTTGGGTAGGCTGATTCCTTTTCCCTAGGTATCTATTATTGTCTCCAGGACATTATGTTGTACCTGTCTAAGCAAGTGATAATTTCTCCCCGAGTATACCAGATTCTAAAGGCAGGAATGCCTTTGTTCCATCTATATGTCTCTAACATTGAGCATAATGGCTGGCACCTAGTAGGAACTCCATTAATATGTGATGAATGAGTAAATGATAATTTAGTCGCATGAGTACAAGACAATTATTATATGTTATAATTAACAAGAATATACTGGTTCTATGGAGATGGTTCTGGCCTTTTTAACAGTGATATCATCTTTCAAACCTCTAATTTACCTCCATGAAATTTGGAACTGATTAGAATGCCAAAGTGGGAGTCAACATTCCCTGATATTGGTTCCCTAGTGGGGAGAACTTCCATGCCAGATGATGGGGGCATAGTGATCTCTTGGCTTGGGTTGTCACTGTCTGTCCTTGGTGGGACAAGGTAGCCCTGAGCAGCCAGCCTCTCTCTGGGTTCAGTTGTGGGCCAGCCCCAGAAAATGGAACAAAAGTGGTATTGATGCCACCACTCATGAAGCAGGCCCTTGGGCAAGGATCCAAAGAAACCCTTTCGGCTTCTCTTTTCCCAGACACAGCACTCAGCTCCACCTCTGCCTTCAGGAACTGGGTGAATGTCAGCCGCTGAGGTAGGTAAAGGGAGAAAAGGTATGTTATGCCAGGTGTGAAAGTGCTCACAGGAATGTTGCTTGGCAGCTATGAAATGGAAATGAATTTCAGTGGATGTTTCATTCTGATGACAGTGTTAATAATTGTTTTAAGGGAACCAATGCTAGCTGAAACCAAAGAGCTAGCTGCCAATGTTTTCACCAAGAATCCTTTTTAAATTTTACATCTCTCTCTGCCCAAGGATCCATGCTTGAAATAGTTTTGTCTAATATGTAAATTTACAGTTTTTATGGGGAAAATGTTTATATATTAAATTCTTCTCTGTGTCAGATCCTTTGTCCCTATGTTATGTGCTTTGCATATTGTGCTTTTTATTACTTATAATAACCCTATGAGGAGTGTATATTATTATTATTTTATAAATGAGGAAACTGAGGCCCAGGTAGTTTAAGTAATGTGTTCATGATCACACACCTTATAAATGCCCTTATTAGTAGTTAATCAGCTTGTCTAAGGTCA
>CM053502.1:39013429-39170324 GCA_028627145.1 Eidolon dupreanum | reverse complement strand
AAGTCCAGTTCTTGGGTCCCAGTGTTTATAACACTGAATAAATGCTCCAGCTAGCTGTTTAAGAATTTCCAATTGGTGTTCACAGAGGTTCCCCCTGTGCCATAAAAGCCGCACACTTCCTTCCTTCCATTTACAATGGACGGAATGGGTAAAATAAAGGGTCAGATGGAGTGGGAAGGGGCAGGCAGAGGAGTAGCTGGGATCTTCTGGCTGGCTGGGCAAGAATAAGGACCTCAAGTGGCCAATATTTTCTTAGATGTCTCCCTGGCCTTCCATTTTCTTAGCCCAGCAACCTTTACACACCAAGCAAAGGGCCTAATGAAATAAAACGGATTTACATAAAGAAGGGAGGAGGCTGGAGATGGAGCCAGGAATTGCAATGCTTCCTGTGTTGGAGTACGTAGGGGGAGAAGGGCACAAACAGCAGGTGAAGTTAGTGCAAATACAAGGACTCTCTTTAATTTAACACATCTTTAAATCTTGTCTACTTTATTTATTTTGTTTATTCATCACAGCTACTCTATGAGAGTTCAACTGTTTTCTGAATTTACATTAGGGAGAACCCAGGCTCTCAGTGGGGGCCTCTGCTGCAGCTAGTGCCTAGCAAAGCTGGGATCCAAACTTCTGACTCCAGGGTGGACACCTTGTTGTTAAGCCCCTTCCTCAGACACACCATGAGCATATTGGTATGCACATGTGGGGGCTGGGTCAAGGTCACACGCAGGCTGCCAGTGCCCCTGAGGTTTCCACCATGTGTAGGTACAGATAACCCAGCTCTCCCATTCCCTGGCAGGCCTGGGGGAGCTATCATTTTTACTAGGATGAAGTCATATATTAAACAATATCATGGTTTCTGTCAACATCAGGCCTTCAGGCCTTTGTTCTGCCCTCTCTCACAAATATATTTCTATTGGCCCTGGATAACAATATCCCACTTTCCATTTGCATTTGCAATCCCTTATGTCTCATCTGGTACACAATACGCAGAAAATCAGGTTGTAAAAGACCTGGCAGTAAACCTAAGGCACTTTATTAATTCCACTTTCAAGTCCCTAGTGACAGTGAGAACTGGTGGGGGTCCAGGGGGGCTATTTAGGTACCAGGGCCCTTCTTTCCTAGAGATTGGCTCTCATCCATTTCTCTCTGAATCCAGGCCCGCAAAAGGAGTCTCTGTGGGCCCTTTATACAACAAGTCTAAAAGAAGAAGCCATAGAAAGCAGACCCCTAGTAATAGTACTAATAGCTATATTCCATTGAAGGCTTGTTACATGCCAGGCACCGTGCTAAGTGAATTAAACACATTAGCACACTTAATCCTCACAATCCTTTGAGAAGATGCTATTATGATCACAGAAAAGAAAACCTAAAAGATTATTCTGCAACTCCAGAAGACTCTCTGCTCTAAGCCAGGCGAGCATTGATGTGCTCGTTACTCGCTCATTGATCGTTCAGATATTAATCAAGTGCCGTCTTTGTGTCCGGGTAGTGGACACAAAGATGAGTGGCCCTGCTCAGAGAACTAAGCCACGGACCACAACATAGTGTGAACAAATGTGTCAAGAGAGCAGAGGAAGGAAATTTCTACCAGGCTGGGCTCTGGCAGCCCCACCTCTCCTAGCACAGGACTCCGCTTCTCAGCGCCTGCTGAAGGCCAAGCTGCTGTAAGCAGTCAAGCGTTCTAGTTTAGAAAATGGTAGACTAACGTTCTATTTATCTCATGAAAATCACAGATATATCCATGTCACTCTCCTTGCAGCTCTCACTCATTCCTGGTAATGGAAAAATCCAGCTGAGGATGAGACTCATAATAGGCCTCATCAAAGAGGTACCAAAGTTTATGAGTGTGTGCATGGGGTGTGTAGGTAGGGTGGGAATGGGACGTGAATTAAATACCAGCACTGTCCTATGCCCTGCTAGCCATTTTGCATACCTTTTTCATTTGATTTCATTTATTCTGTTTATTTTTAGTTATTTAATCTTTCACACTTGCTTCCTCTCCAGGCCACCTCAGCTCTTCTTACTTCTTTACAACTTACCTTCTCCCATCCTAGGGCAAGTCACCAAACCACCTATTTTTCACACACGAACAAGTACAACAGCCTCCTTATTAGTCTTCCAGTTTCTGCTTATACCCTCCCCAGTTTCCACACAGCTGCAAGACTGCCCTTCTGGTGATAAATTAGAACATGTCACTTCTTTAGCTAAAACTCTCCCATGGCATCCATCACTCCTGGATTTCGATGTCCACATACCCCCACAAAATTTGTCTCTTGCTCCCCTTTCCAACCTCATGTCATTCCTTCTACCTCTCACTCACCTAGTTTCAGCCACGTCGGCCTTCTTTCCATTCCATGATTGCGCCAAACCCTTATCCACTTCAGGGCCTTTGCTCTTACTGTTCTTTTGCCTAGAATAGCCTTTCTCCCCACAGCTCTTCACAAGGCTGGCTCATTCCATTCCTCGGATGTTGCTCAAAATGTCAGCTCCTTTTGAGAAGACTTTTGTTCACCAAGTTGTTAAAAGCAATCCTTTCCTATTCCCAGACAATTACACATCATCCATTCTTTTTCCTATTATATTTACTTGTTTCTGTGTTTATTGTCTATTTTTCCCACTAGAACCAAGTTCTATAAGGACAAAGAACTTACCTGATGCTGTTCACCAATGTGTTCCCAAAGCCTTGGCCTGGTACATAGTAGTTGTTTAATTAATATTTGCTGAATTAACAAATAAATAGTTCTATGTTAGCAAATGAACCCTCCCAAGGACTCTAGGGTGGACATCTCCGAACATTCTCATTTCGCATCTCAAGAAACTAAAATTCAAAGAGGCCTGGAATTCAAACCCAGGTCTGCATGGCTCCTATGCCAGGCCTCTCGTCACAATGCCAGGAAGTCTCTTAAGGTCATCCAAATACAAGAAAGATACAGGCTATATAACAGGGACGAACCTCGAAACCATGGTGCTAAATGAAAGACGCCAACACGGAAGGCCATACACTCCATGATCCCATTTGTATCGAATGTCCAGAAGAGGCCAATCCATGGAGACAGGAAGCAGATGAGTGGCTGCCAGGGGCCGTGGGTCAGGGGGAGACAGGGAGAGTCTGTTGCATAGGGATGGGGTTTCCTTCAGGGACGATGAAGCATTCTGCAGTTAGACAGTGGTGATGGTTGCACAACATCGTGAATGTACTCAGCACCACTGACCAGTATACTTAAAATCTGTAAAAATGGTAATTTTTGTGTTACATATATTTTGCTGTGGGAAACAAGAAAGCAAAAGCAAGGAGGATTTCTCAGAGGACCCACTACTCATAGCCAATTGGAGGCTGAGCAAGGGACCCACTCAGAGCTGTGGTCTCTCAGGATCTCTGCTGCACTGGCTTCAGCGGGGTATGGGAACTGCGCTGCCTCCTCTCGCTATCCTGACCCCCTGCGGATCTGCCTGCCAGTGCGGTGGACTGTTTCAAAACCCACCCCAAACAGGAACATTTTACTTTGCAACTTTGTGGCACTTCTCTTTACAATTTACTCCTTCTCTTCAGTTAGGATGATCACCCAATTATTAGATATATATTTATATATAATATTATATATTATAATATTATTATTAATATATAATATGTTTATTATTAATATATTATTATGTATATTATAACTGTAACATATAACATACAATATATAAATATTAATCCAAGAGGAAATGTAGCCTGCTGAATGCTGCTTTGAAATATTGTCTGTTACTCCCAATTTTTTAAATTTCCATTTTTTTGCCATAAAATGATTCAAACAAATGCTATTCTGGAGAAGTTGCGAGTTCTGTAGTGTTTTAACCAATGAAAGCCTTTCTGAAACAGAACTGAGAGGGGTTGTCTGTGAGCGTAGGGGTGGGGCTCTGTGCTGAAGGATGCCTCACACATCTTCCCAACCCCAAAACAAGAACCTCGCCAGGTACCAAGTTTAACAGAATGCATCTCATTTTGTCCCCAAACATCAAATCTCCCTGGGCTCTAACTATCTAAGTGCTTTTCCAGGGTTAGAAATCCTGACTTCTTGATTTTTTTCCCTCTTAATTCAGTGAAGCAGGCCAAACACTAGCTCCCACTAGTAGGAGGAGCTTTCAGAATTACCTGCCATGAAGCCACAAGGTGGATGTTCACTGGCTTTCTGAGTCATCAGTGCAGAGTGGGTTCCCTGAGGGGCCATGGCTGCCCAAAGCCCAGGTCACTGGTAAATGAATGAACAAATGGCATAACATTCATTCAATTCATATTCCAACAAATGCCTACTAAGTACCAATCACTGTCTTAAACCCATTTTAATAGAACAAACTGTTACTCATCTCCTACTGTGCGCCAGTCTCTGCTATGCCCTGGGAAGAAAGAATGAATAAGATGGATAGAATTGCTGTTGCCACTGAATTTATGATCTAGAGCTGTGCTGTCCAGTATGACAACCATAAAACCCATGTGGGTATTGAACAGCATAATGTGGCTACTTCAATTGAGAAAATGAATTTTGAATTCTATTTAATTTTAGCTTAAATTGAAATTTAAAAAATACTTCTTTCTTTAAACACTACTGTTTTTGTAAGACTACATTTTAACTGCTGCAATCATCTAAAAACTTAATCTTTTATTACACTGTATGTGTCAAGTGAGTGCACTGTTTCCAATATTAAATATTAACACATCACCAATCTAGAAGGCGTAAGCAGATTGATTCAGTTCAAATGATTTTTTCTCTATATTCTGTAACATTTGTAATGTGTTAATTTGAACATTTTATGCAGACAGTGTGAGGTATAGTGAAACCTGTGTAAATCATAGTTGGTAATAAAAGTGAAATACTATTGTTTTCATTACAATATAGTTAATTCATTTTTCTAGTTTGAAAAAATAAGTATGGATGGATTTTAAATTTAAAATAAAGGTATACTACTGATGCAGAATGGAGTGGAGATTTAAAAGACAGTACTATGATGCCTGGCATAGAATAGCACTTAGTGTTTGCCAGAGTTAGCAAATTTTGTCCTTAGAGTCCCAGGAAGCAAATTTCTATAAGTCTTTGGTCCTTGTTTTTAGCCTCCAAGAGTTCATAAATATTGATATGTAGACTCGGAACACTCTTCTAAATAATTAAAAAGAACTTGTTGAAATAAAAATAACACAGGCATGATCATTTATTTTTCCATTTTTCTAGACAGGAAAGTAAAATACCAGTCAAAACTATTGGATGACTGCATGATCAAAAGAGATAAGAAAAAATGTTCTGAAAATTATAAACAGTCACACAAATATAAGAGGTCTTATTCTTATCCCTTTTTACAATTTCTCTTGGGAATTTCACCCCCCTTCAAAGCTTTGGTCATCAGCTTAGGCAAAATGACCACATCTACCTCTTTGATCCTGACCTCCATCCCATGTCCCAGTTCTACAACCCAAACTGTCCACTGGATGGTTTCATTTGAAGGCTGGGCAGGGATAGAACTTTGAATACACTGTCTTTGGCTTAGTTTCCTTTAGTCCACCTCCACCCCCCAGCTTTCTAGTGACATGTAAGTCAGTCTGGGGTAGTGGTGCTAGTGCTGAGCCTACCTACCTTCATTCCCTGCCATTCCCCTGCTCTGCTCAGCACCTGCAAAGGAGGTGACCTCTCTAGGTTGCAATTCTCAGGCTTCTTGTATCAGGTATCTTCTTATATATTTCCCAAATACGTGGCACTGGCTGGCATTTGGAAGTGGGGAGGAAGGGAGAAGCCAAGTTGTTTTTTCCCCTTCTTTCAGTCTTGGGTGATGAGCAAGAGTATCTTTTCATGGCTCCAGGGCCCACAAAACAGGCTTGCCATCATTTCAGCCTCCCAGATGACCCTACTCCTAGGCTGTAGTAAAAACCTCTCCTTTTTGTCCCTCCAGTCTAGCCATGATTGCAGTTTCTATCTGTTGCTGACCTTTGAATAGCATCACCATCCCTTGTTTGGCTTCTCAGCAATTCTATGACCTGTGTAACCAATCCCCTATATTAACTTCCCTGGGTTAAATACTCAGAGTTGGTTCTGCTTTCCTGCTTGAATCCTGATGGTGCAGTAGGCATGTGATTATCCAGGCTCACAGTTCCTGCTGCTTTAAGTCCTCTGGTATCTACAATATTTTAGAACTGGGCAATCTAACGCAAATCTCCCTCAGGCAAGAAGGGGATAGGAGAGGGTGCTTCTCAAATCTGAGTGCATGCACATAAAATTACTTCAGGTGATTTGATAAAATAGCATGTCTGGGCATCCCCCACGAGATTCTGATTTAATTTGTCTGGGAAGGAGCCTGAGTACGGGTAATTTTAAAACTCCCTGGGTGATTCTAATGTATAGCTTGAGTGGAGAAGCATTGCCTGAGATAACAAGACCCTGGCTGTTGCCTTGGGAGTACATATGAATATGAATGTGTGTGTTGTGTGTGTGTGCGTATTATGTGTGTGTGTGCATGAGTTTGAAAGAGAAGCAATGGGAAATTATCAACACTGACTCTGACTATAAAGACCAAAGACCAAAGAGAGAAGAAAAAACCTGAACATAAGGCTGGAAAAAAAAATCAAATGCTAATTACAGCATTTATGCAAAGAACTGATCATTATGCTCAGCTACCTTTTAGGATGGTCAAGATTATTCATAACATTTCATAAACTCTTTTTGCTAAAATATTTGATTATTTCCCTTAGAAAGCTCTATGAGTACATGTATTAATAATGAACCTGTATTCACAAGTCACACATGCAATCCAGTGTCTTTATTTTCCCATCAGTCTTCAAGGGTTGCTGGTCAGGCAACAATATCATCTGATCAGAGCCTTAAAAACACCCAGGTGAAGAAGACACAGGGCATTGTGTCTGCCACCACAACACACTGCCTCCTGCCGTGATCCCCTTGCTCAACTTCAAACAGAGGCACTCAGCCCACAAGGCAGGAGCCTGGTAAAGAAATATTGGAGGAAAATGCTGCTCTGTTTAATTGGAGACAAGCGGAGCTTGCTACCGACCAGTAAAATGGACAGCTATTTCCCCTTCACCCAGGAGAGTACAATATCACAACCCTTCAGAATTTGGTGGTCATGATGATGGGAGTTTCCCACATGTGAGTTCTCTGCACAATCATTCTCACTGATCGATCTAACTATCTGCTTGGAATGGGCAGGATGGAAGCACATAATAGAGGAAGAAGACCCACGAGCAAATTGTACTAAATTCAGAACTTGAAGAGGTCTTACTATAATAGAGGAAATAGCAAATTGAGTTTTAATGAGTCATAAAATTTAGAGTTAGAAGAACTCATTGGTGACGTTGAATTCAAGTTCAGTTTGCAGTAAAGAAACTGGGATCCAAAGAAGGTAAGCAATATGTGCAGTCTCTGGCTAGTGAATGACAGAGAAAGACTGGGACACAGAAAGGTATCTTTTCTCTAAACCTTTGCTTCTCAGAGTATGTGGACCAGAAGCACTGCACAGCACCTGCTGGAAGCACATTAGGATGCAGAGTCTCAGGCCCACCCCAGACCTACTCTTTCCTAATCTGCATTTTAATAACATCCCCAGGTGACTTATACTATACACACATTGCAATTTGAGAAGCAGTGCTGTAAACCACACCCTGAGGCTTTCTGTTCACCCACAGCCAAAGTTAGGGTACAGATTTTCTCCATTCCTTGAAAAGTGCTTGCTCTGTAACTTAGAGCAGAAGCTGATATTAAAACTCATAAACACGAAAAGGGAAAGTATAAATGATGTAGAATGAGGACTTTTGGATTAGTTTTGTTGCCTGACACCCACATGTATGACTTAAAAATAGCTTCTAATAGTCAGAGGCCTGGAACATAGAAGGAGCTTGATAAAAATGTGTTGAGCAAATGAATAAAACCCTGTCATACCATGGAGAAAAGATTTCAGGACAGAGTTTCTTGTTCAATTTAACACATGTTTGTTGAGCATCCACTATGTGCTAGGTACTGTGCTAGGTGTGGAAATACAGTTATGACTAATCCATAGACTAAGAAGCTCATGGCCTGGTGGACAAGCTTTCAGCATGCGTGCTCCTAGAAAGCAAGGACTTATCTTCCCTCTTCTCTCTTTAAATGTGCCCTGCACACAAAGATATGCTTTGCCAATATTCACAAGTATCGTTTTAATTGGAAGCTTTCCACACCCTATTCATTCACTGGGAATTGTTGAGTGATGGGGTGGATTGGGATATAAAAGCTTGGCTTCTCAACCTTCTGTACTTTTGGATCTATCTCCCACTGGGATTGGGAAATCCTTCTTATCTAATCTCTCCACATTCCCTCCATCTGCCCCTTCTCTGCTGAGTGCTGAGTCTCAGGCAGTTTGATGAAGACACAGCAGTTAGCTACTTCACTGGAGTAATGGCCCCCTGTGTCCCAGCTCAGCTTCTAAGTGACTTCTTGGTCTCCCCTCAGCAAGGCACCTCCACCCTGAACTGCCTGAGTATCTGTGTTGAAAGTTATTCTTGAGTTTATCTGGAGTTGAAAATTGCATATCACTTCCTGGGCTGGGCCAGCACCCAGCTACACTTCTTCACTGTGGCTAAGGCTTGGAAGCAGATAAGGGAAGGAAACAATTCATCAAAAGCTGGTCACTTTGCCTTTCTGCAGAAAGGGACTTTAGCCAAAGGCCAATGAGAGAAAAGGAAATAAAGGCTTCAAGGTCTCTCACTGGGGTTTACAACAGGAAATGCTGTCCAGAAGGACTCTAGCTGGAAAGAAGGCACAGTCTCTTTGCTCAAATAACAATGATAATAGTGATGATGTCCGGGAACATTATTAAGCTCCTAATATGGGCTAGGCACAGTGCTAGCTACTTCACACACTTCATCTTATTATTTCATTCAATCTTCACATCCTATAACACAGACACTTTTATTCCCCTATACTATTTTTACAGACTGCAGACTTCAGAGGATAAAGAAAAACAAAGAAATACAACTTAAATTCATTGAACTTAATTACATACCATGACCTATACTAGAATTTTTTGTATGTTATAAGATAGGTGAGAAAGTAGAGTTAGTTGATCAACAAATATTATCTTATTCATTTGAGGAATATTGAGTTCTACCAGGTATTGAGTACTTTATATTCGTTGTCTTCTTACTGTGAATGACAATCCTATGAGACAGATACTGTTATAGTTATCTCATAGAAGAGGACACTGTGAGGTTGTTTTTCTTTTTTAAGTGAATATTTACTGAATGCTGGCTGTTCTAGGAGTGGAGATAGAGGGGTACATAAGGAGTTGGGAATCTATTCCAAATGGGAAGTCCTGGGGGATGAGAGGCCTAATGGGGCAGAAGCATTTTTAAAAGCTCACTCTGATTTCTGTGATGAAAAACAGTCTGTAGGAGGCAAGGGTGAAAGAAGGTATATTGGTACTAAGGGTGCTATATAATTTAAAATAAGATACGATAGTGGCTTACAAAAGGGTGGTAGGGGAGAAGGAAAGAGGGGATGGCTGGTCAAAAGTACTTGCTGATGCTTTGGATGGCCTGTTTCTTTTCAGCCCTTACCATACTGAGTAAGCAGTTTGAGGGCAAAGCTTAGTCTTTGTAGTTTCCAGAGAGCTTGGCTGAGAGCCTGGTGTTTTTGTAGGTGATTAATAAAAATTCATTGAACTAAATCAGTGCTTAATGTTTGTTGGATTGGATCTGTTTCCCTATCAGGAAAGCTCAAGATATATACCAGGAGGCAGCCTCAAACAACATGAGTGATACATTACTGATGCTCTCCAGGTTTCACTAGGATCAAATTAATCAATTCAACAATTTCAAAAGATTAACATTGAAGAAAATGGATACAAACTAGGTCCAATTAAAGCCTTCTAACCTTTATTAGTCTCTCTGATAATAGAGGGGTCAAAACATCTTCCCTGGAGAGCTGTTTTGGAGAGATGATGTATGTAAAGAATTTCAACATATTTCCTTGTTTTAGAGAAGAGGTTCAACAAAGGAAAGCTGTTACAAAGAACAATAGCCTTACAGGCCTTCTACAACAGCACTCACCCAGTACTATCCTTAGACGTGGACAAGAGGCCCCTGTGGAGGTAGGAAATATGGAATGACAGAGGAAGGACCTCGAAAAATCTATTCCTTCATATAAGTAATGAGAACATTGGCAAAAAAAAAAAAGTATGAAAATCAACATTTTTAGAACTCTGGAAATTAACAAAAGGCTTGCAACACTCTGAGGAGCATTTATTGAACAAAAACAACAAAAAGGCTGAAATTTGTAAACAACAGAGTTCTGTGGAATTCTACTTGCCCTATTCCCAACTTTTGAATTCTGCAATAACCTTAAAAATCAGCAGCCTCCTCTCCACAGCAGCTATGAAAACCAGCAGCCTAGCAGTCACTGGAGGAGGCTGAGGTGGCTGGAGCATCTCGAAAGCCCCATCTTCTGGAATTGGCTCAATGTGACCTGGCTAGAAGCAATCTGAAAAAGTCCCATTCACAGGGTTTGTCTTTATTTGACTGAACTCAGAATTTTTTAGTGGGAAAAGCCACTAGCTCTATGACATTTGTTGAAAAACACTCATAGTTGCCTGGGGGGAGCAATACCAGTTGGGGAAAACAAGAGCCTGGCCAAAAAGCTCAAAAGTTCAAAGGAAGGATCTAAGGAATGAGATGTTCATAAGGGACTTTGTAAAACTCCAAAATATTCCTGGGGATATAGAAGAACATGTTCACATGAGGAGCTGTGTCAATGCCCAAGGAAGACCTGAGAATGTCCTAATCTCTCACCTCTGGCTAACTTCGAGGCCCTGCTCCAACAGGAAATGAAAGCAAAGGCAGAGTTATAGACCACTGGAGCACTGAAAGGGATGCCCCAAAGCACACATGAAATGCCAAGACACAGGGTGAAAGACTTACTGGTTTAAGGAAATCTCTGTCCAATCATTAGGTGATCACTAATCTAATTGAGCAAAGACTTCAGTAGCCATACATGACAGGCAATACATACCATAATGAATTCGTTCAGAAAGTCACTAAACAAACAGCAACAACAACACACGGCAATATCAGAGGGGAGGTGATTTGATTTCCAGAGTTGCTACATTACATTATTTAAATATCAGTTTTCTATAAAAGGCAGTTCTTCACAAAAATTAACAAAATTGACAAACCTTTAGCTAGACTACCTAGTCTGACCAAGAAAAACAAAAGCTAGTTTCTAAAACCAGGAATAAAAGAAAGAATATCATTACTGATATTACAGAAGTTAAAAGGATGATAAAAATTATAAACAAATATATGTCAACCATTTAGATAATCTAGATGAAATGAACAACTTCCTAAAGAGGCACAAACTACAAAAACTGACCTAGAAGAATAGAAAATCTGAAGAGACCTATAATAAACAAAGAAGTAGAATTAGTCATTTTGAAACTTCCCACAAAGAAAAGTTCAGGCTGAAATGGCTTTACTGGTGAATTTCACCAAACATCTAAATAATAATACAAATCCTTCACAAAAACCTTCCCAAAAATGGAAGACAAGAGAATACTTCCCAACTCATCATAAGAAGCCAGTATTTTTCTATTATCAAAACTAGGCAAAGCTATCACAAGAACACTACAGACCAATGTCTGTAAACAAATGTGAAAATCCTCGACAAAATACTAGCAAACTGAATCCAGCAACACATGAAAAGGAATGATGAAGCATGACAAAACAGAAATTATTCTAGGAATGTAAGCTTGGTTAAACATCAAAAAACAATCACCGTAATACGTAACGTTAATGTAATAACGGATTAAGAAAATCATGATCATCTCAGTAGACACAGAAAAAGCATTTGACAAAATTCAACACTTTCATAATTTAAAAACACTCAAAAATAGGAATAGAAGAAAAATTTCTCAACCTAATGAAAGGTATCTAAGAAAAACACGCAGCTAGCATCATGAAAGCTTTCCCCTTAAGATTAGGAAATAGACAGATGTCAAGTACTCACCACTTCTACTTAATACTGTATTGGAGATTCCAGCCACAGTAATTAGGCAAGAAAAAAGAAATAAAAGGCATCAAGGCTGAAAGAGGGAAGTAAAACAATCTATATTTACAGATGACATGATCTTATAGATAGAAAATCTACCAAAAAAAAAAAAAAAAAAGGAAACCCCAAAACTATTAGAGCTAATAAATGAGTTCAGCAGAGGTGCAGAATCTTTCATTTAAATAGTATGAAAAACAATAAAATATTTAGAAATAAATTTAACATAAAAAGAACAATATATGCACACTAAAATTTACAAAACATCATTAAGAGAAATTAAATAAATGGAAAGATACCCCATGTTCATGGATTGGGAGACTTAATATTGTTTAGATAGCAATACTTCTCAAATTGATCTATAAATTCAGTGAAATCCCTATCAAAATCTCAGCTGGCCTCTTGGCAGAAACAAACAAGTTGATCCTAAAATTCATGTGGAAATGCAAGAGGACCCAGAACAACAACAAAATCTTGAAAAAGAAAACAATGTTGGAGAATATGATGGTCAGTTTAATGTGTGAACTTGTCACACTATAGTCCACAGTTATTCAGTTAAACACTAGGTATTGTGTGAAGGCACTTTGTAGATGTGATTAACATCTACAACCAGCTAATTGTAGGAGGTTGTCCTAGATAAAAGAGGAAGCCTGATCCAATTAGTCAAAAGGACTTAAATGTAGAAGTGAGGTTTCCCTAAGGAAGATGAAATTCTACCTGTGGAGTACAGTGTGAGCATCTGGCCAGGAGTATCTAGCCTGTCCCTCCTGACACTCTGCCCTATGGATTTCACTTGACTAGCCAGTCCACACAATCACATAAGCCAATTCCTTGCAAAAAACCTCCTTATATATGTATACATAGAACAATTTACTAGTTCTGTTTTTCCAGTGAAACACTGAATGATTTGGAGGACTCACATTTTCTGATTTCAAAACTTACTACAAACCTATAGTAATCAAGGGTGTCATGAGGAACATAGATCAGTGGAGTAAAATTGAGAGTCTGGAAATAAACACATACATTTTTGGTCAGTTGGTTGTCAACAGGTGTCCAAGATAATTCAGTGGGTACAGAATAGTCTTTTCCACAAATGGCGTTGAGATGATTGGCTTTTCTTATGCAAAAGAATGAATATGGATTCCCACCTCACACCATATACAAAAATTAATTCAAAATGAACTAAAACCCTAAATGTAAGAGCTAAAACTATAAAACTAAAACCCTTTTTTTATTATATTGGATTTTATTTTATAGGAACTTCCTGGACCAGAGAAAAATAATTCACTGTTCATTATTATGGAAAATCATAATTAATTACAAATCTGCAAGTAAATGTTATGAAAAATAATGAGTAGCTGATAAATTTAGAAATTTCTGAGAATTCCCAGGAATTCCAATTTATTCATCCTGGATTACAAAGATTAATATCTATCAGGAATTTGGAAACACTACTTTCTCATTCCTTTGAATCATCCTCAAATGTCACCTTACCACATTCCATAAGTATCCATCTCTCTTATAAAAAACTGTTAGAAGGCTGGAGTAAGTCTTTGTGACCTTGCATTAGGCAATGGTTTCTCAAAAGCACAGACAACCAAATAAAAATAAATAAATACATTGGACTTAATTAAAAGTAAAAACTTTTATGTTTCAAAGAGCACTATCAAGAAAATGAAGACATTCATAGAATGAGGAAATATTTGCAAGTTATATATTTGGCAAGGATACGGTATCCAAAATATGTAAAGAACTCCTACAATTCAAGAATAAAAAGACAAAAATAAAGAGTACACATGGGATCCTCTGCCTCTTGAGATCTGACACTAAGTGCTGACACAGTATAATCAAAACCTTAAACATCCACTGCTGTGACTAACACTGTTCTGGCCCCAGGGATCACTTCCCTACATCTCTTGTCCTATGTCTTTGAAACAGAAGGCAACCAAGTTTATGTACTATGAAGGTTTGTGTGTTGTGGTACTGCTAGTGGAGATGGATACTGCTTGAGTGCAGGATGGACAGCAGTTGCAAAAGCACTTCAGTGAGATAAATTATTCAACTTGTTAAATTCTTCCTCTCAAGTTTGAAAGCAATAAGAGTCTTTGAAAGCAAACATTCTCAATATTACCAAGCATCTGTTTTCTTGCTTTTCTTTATATTGCAATCGATGCTTCTGGAAGTTCTCACAAATCAGAGTCATATTTGCAAGAGTTTCACAAGGCTGGGAAAACATTTGCAATATTAAGTGTTATGGGTTGAATTGTGTTCCTCCAAAATACACATGTTGAAGTCCAAATTCCCAGTATCTCAGAATATGACAATACTTGGAAATAAGGCCTTTAAAAAGGTAATCCAGTTAAAATGAGGTCATTGGGGTGAGTCCTAATATAATATAATTTCATAAAAAGATGAAATTTGGAAATACATACAAAGGGAGAATGCCATGTGAATGTCAAAGCAGAAATTACGGTGATGTATCTATAAGCCGAATCACCACAAGAAAGTCTTCCTCATAGCACTTAGAAGGAACCAATCCTGCTGACATTTTGATCTTGAACTTCTAACCTCCAGAACAGTAAGACAATAAATTTCTATTTTAGCCATTCAGTTTGCAGTAGTTTGTTATGGCAGCCCTAGAAAATTAATACATTAAACAATTCATATTACTCTTAAATTTGTACATATAGAGGATCATGTGTAAAGCATAATTCTGATTTCTATAATTCAATAAATATTTTGCATATATTGTAGAATATATTTTGTAATCTGTTCTGCAATAATTATTTATTATATGGCCCCATTACTATATTTTAACATTATCTATAAAGTTCTTAATTCATATGCTAAAATTCTTAGCATATTTAAGTATTGCTTTAGGAATTTCATTGATAACAGCTGCTACCGGCTCAGGGAAGTGTACTGTATCCAAATTAAAATTAGTTTTAAAAAGTAAGAAGTACAAGGATTCAGAAAAGTTTGTCAAATTTGGCATTGTTGTCAAAAGAATAAATGCTATGTAAAAATCTTGTGTAAAACAACATAAATAGTCATTTTGCTGAAATGAAGGCAATAAAACATTTTAATGGAATTAATATATAACAATCTATGAATTATATACAGTATATCTGGCCCATGAACAGAACACCCAGACATACATAATCATGATCAAAGTAGTCATTTTTGATAGTTCCTCGCTTTCACTCATATAAAAACCATAACTTTGCATATATTTTTTTATTTCATCATTATGAAGGTATATTTGTCAACGTGGGAGAATAGAACATATTTCATTTAATAGTTTGCTAGCTTGATTTATAACTTTTAAATATTTAGACGTGTGGTATGGGGCCTCCACTTGTACTCATGCCCCAGGCCGTATAATTGTTAGAGGTGGGCCAAGACCCAGCAATGACAGAGTAAAATAAAGCCTGAAGCTATAAACAGAAGCCAAACTGCTCTCAAGCTGACTCCTACTTCAAACTAAAACGCCATCCTGCAAGCTTCATGTGAAAACCTAATGCAGTCCCTAGAGGGAGTGACAAGTTCCTCAAATGCTTTACCTTCCCAGGCCATAGTCCCAAGGAATAAGCCTATTCCAGTTGGGAGTTCTGCAGCTTTGTGGCCTCAAATGGCACTCAGCCCTCACCAGGTTCCATACACCTAATACATTTCACTGTTCAAATATTTAGGTTGTGTCATGGACTTGCATTTATCATCCTTCAGTAACTCTGTTGGATGATCTTCAAGCAATTTTATAACTGCACTTTGCCCCTACCTCGGAAGAAGTATTGTGCAGTTTGACAAAAGGCTTTCGGAGCAATGCTCAATGTTGTGATATTCCCAAAGGCTATCATTTTGTTATGTTCTACCTGTCCCCTTGTAGTGAGGTTTGGCTGCTTGTTTGGGGATATAAGGATAGCAAAGGGAACTAGCATTCTATTTGGGAGTTAGTCTTAGGAAGAGAAGAACTCTAAGAGAGGGTTAAGTGGTGGCAACTGAGAAGGGAAAATGTAGGATATGTTGTTCGTGTCTAAGGAAAGGGAAAAATGGGTATCAAAAAGCCAACTGAAAATGCCATAATAAGGATGAAGATTTAATGGCCAAAAGCTCCTTGGGATTTCCAATTTCAGTTGCATCTTATTGTATCTCTCTCTAAACAAACGTGGCAACTATATATACATTTCATGCTCATGCTGACTAATATGATGAATAATTGAACAGCAAAAATGAAACAGAGGGACCTGACATCAAAGGATATTTTTAACTGTGGTTGAACATCTTTAAGGAATTTCAATAACCTCTCTGTAGACATTGGCTTATGAAAGTGGTATACAGTAGTCAGCCCTACCTTATCTGCAGTTTTGCTTCCCACAGTTTCATTTACCCCTGGGTCAACCTCGATCCAAAAATATTAAATAGAAAATTCTAAAAATAAACAATTCATAAGTTTTAAATTGCACACCATTCTGAGTAATGTGATGAAATCTCACACCATTCCTCTCTGTCCTGCTCTGGACATGAATCATCCCTTTGTGCAGTATATCCACATTGTATGTGATACCCACTCCATTAGTCACTTAGTAGTCATTTCAGTTATCAGATTGTCACCATATGGCAGTGCTTGTGTTCAAGTAACCCTTATTTTGTTTCATAATGCCCCCAAAATACAATAGTGATGCCAGCAATTTGGATATGACTAAAAGAAGCTGTAAAGTGCGTATGTGAGTGTGTATGTTTGGGAAAAAAAATATATATATATTACATATGTAATATATATTATATGTAATTTATATATAATATATAAAATTATATATATAAAAATTATGTATATATATTACATATGTAATATATATATGAAGGATTCGCTACTATCTGTGGTTTTAGGCATCCAGTAGGGGTGTCGGAAAGTATTCCCCATAGATAAGAGGGATTACTGTACTACCTTTCTATTAAATTAAAAACCATGTGAGCTAAACTGGGTTCATCAGAAAGGTGGCAGCAAAGAAAAACTTCAAGAATAAAGGACATACAAGAGTGTGAAAATAATTCGGTAATAAAAAAGAAAGGTCATTTCTGAGGCAAACAAAACAGGCAGAAAGTCAACAGCCCAGTGCTTAACAGTAAAGACAGATTAGTGAACCATATTAATCAACCTGGGATATAGATTATCAGCAGCATTTGAAACATGGATTAACAGGAACAAATAAGGTACCAGGGTGGGAAGTGTTTTTTACAGCAAGTAACACAGGTTGTAATCTTTGTTTAAGTAAGACTTCAAAAGAATTCCACATACCAACCAATAGCAAGATCATTAAAGGAAAAAAAAAAAGATTAACTTCAAGAAATGCAAGGTAGAGTGACCAAACTCCTGACCTATTTTAAGATCAATCAACATTTTGTACCTGGGCAAGTAGAATGCAATTAGCACTTGGGTGATTTTAAAGAGTCTTATAGTTGCCTTTAACTGGCTGATGAAACAGCAGAACAGTGTGGCTGAAGGCCAATGTTTATTTTTACCCGTTACCTATTTTATTAATGGGATTGTGGGCCACTGGGCCTCTAGGCACACACAAATATATTAAAATATCCCACACTGTAATTAGTGGCACAGAGGGGATTAGAGCAAATTAAGTGACTGTTATGTTTGCCACGGGTTTAAGCTATGTCAGACATTTTGATGCTCTCATGGTAGAGCCCAGTGAATTTTATCCCAGAACTCTATAAAATATGAAATATATTTTCTTGCAGAGCAAGAATTTTAATAAGTGGGATTCCCCACTCCCAAATAAAAGTATACATAAAGAAAAATACCCCAACTGGATGCTCCTAGAGTGAAAAAAGAGAATCCCTTAGCCAGAATAAAGGGCAAATACATCAATAATAGTGTCAGTGAAAGAAATTGGATCTTTAGACTCCACAACAAGGGACTCAAAAATAATCAAAATTTATGTCACCCTCAACCACAGGGCTTTCTTCACCTCTGTGAGTCAGAACTTCTGCCTCTGAGTTCTTTAAAGGGAATAAAAATAAAGTGATCACTTAATTGTTGACCTGTTCAATGACTGAAACATCAGAAATGTTTGTGGAAATGTAGAATAAATGTTTTAAAGCTAATGGCTAAAGTACAGGTTCCTACACCAGCACTGTATCATTTTTGTTTGATTTTACCAAATCTATTTATTGTTGTAAATAATATAGATTAATTCTAAAATGGCAAATATAAGTAGATTTTTGCTTTGATTGTTCACCACACTTGAGATTATTGCCAATGTTGGTCTCCTGTGCATCTTTATCTCAGAGAAAAAACAAAATGGAATGAAGGCAGGGCAAATGAAATGAAATCTGGAAATACCATATTTTGGTCTAAGCAGAGCACCAACACTGCCTTTGCCCCAGAAACCTCTGGAAAACACTTAGAAATGACAAGAAAGGAAATAAAAGTACTTACGAGGATCCTGGACTTGCAGTGGGAGGAGGACCTGAAGAAATGAAAGAAAAACAAAAGAAACAGTCAATCTGGGTTGTTGGATACAGTGAGTGTGGGTACAGTCAAACCATTACAGAGTAAAGTTCTCAACCCCCCTAAGGTGATGTTTATTTTTCGGAGATTTATTTTGCCCCAGTTCCCCCAAAACTGGTATACCTCTACAGAAGGCATACCAGCGAGAACTTGTCTATATCCCATAGTTTAGGGCCTGAAAAATGCTAAGACAAGTGCTGAAAAATGAGTCAGTAAAGTAGGTGTCCGCACACAACGCCAGGAGTTTCCAGTGGGAGGCTGGGTGATTGCACCTGGATACTAATTGTAACAGCAGTGGTCTTTGATGGCAGCTGGACAGAAAAGGGAAATGCGTGCTGTAAATCTTTCCAACCTCTCCCTCACTGGCACGGTGATTAGAGTAGGTTGCTCTGCTGTTTACTAGCTGGGCGATCCTGAGCACGGTACTTGACGGGGCTCGGTTTACATATTTATAAAACGGGTACAATTGTACCAGCGCCAGGGTTGCTAGGCACATAGTGCGTTCTCTGTATATGCTCATTCCCTCCCTCTTCACCCCTGTGGAGGCTCAGGGCCAAAGGCCATCCCCAGTAGGAGGCTGCTTACCAAACTTGACGAACAAGACTCCAGTGGTAGAAACCACCTTCTTGCCATTGGTCGCCACACACTGGAAGTAGCCCGTGTCTGTGGTGTCCAGGTTGCGAATCCGCAGCCGAGAGCCATAGTTGGTGGCCCTGAAGGAGATTCTCCGGGGCTCCTGGACCACGGGCGCGTCATTTTTGAACCAGCGAATGGTGGGAGGTGGGTTCCCAGAGACTCTGCAGTGCAGTTCAGCCGTCTGCCCCAGGGATGTGGTGATGTTGTTCATGGGTTCATCCAGCGTCAGGTAAGAATCTGTGAGCACAGGGTGCAGGGGGCAGGTGAGAGCAGCAGGCAGCTGGAGAGTGCTTCCGAGCATCCCCAAGCCTCTCTACTATGCCCAAGGACCACAGAGAAATTGAATGCCAGCGGTGGAGACAGGCAAGACTCGAAATTACCCATTTCATTTTAATTTACCAAATAATCAACCACAGAGCCTGCCACTTGGAAGGAAATTTGTTACTAACCATAGTATAAAACTCAAAATTTTCTAATAACTATATCACACTCGTGGGTAAATGCTGTTTTCTAAGCCAAGACAAAATGAACTTTTGTGTGTCAGAGTATTAAAAAAAAAAAAATACACGGTCTTTGTTACAGATTCAAACAATACAGTGAAGAAGAAAAAGGAGTAAAATTCACCTCAGACCTCCTCACCCCAAAATAAATAACACGATTCTTAACATTCTGGTAAAGATCTTTCCAGCTTGTCTACTTTTGATAACAAAGAAAGCATGGAAAACTGGAAAAGTAGGAGCAACATATTTATATCCACATGGCATGAGATCAGGAGGAATGTCGGAAATATTCCTGCCAGTGAGGAAAGATGAGGGTTAAGAAGGCCAGGTCATTGGCACACGAAGTGATGAGGCAATGAATATTTCCATGTTACTCATGTTAACCATAACATATTACAATATATAAAATTCTAGGCATTCAATTTTTAATTGAGATATAATTTAAATTCTAGAAAGGTACAGATCTTAGTTATATCGTTCCATGAGTACTGATAAATGCATATACCATGTAACCAATGTCCCTATCAAGATATAAAATATCATCAACATCCCAGAAAGTACCCCCAAACATCCTTTGTAGTCAATCCCTCTTGCCACCCACTCTCCTGCCCTCTTTCCAGGCAACTATAGCTCTGATTTCTACCATCGAAAACTAATGTTGCCTGTTCTAGCATTTCACATAAATGAAATCATCTTGCATGTACATTTTTCATTTAGCTTCTTTTGAGATTTATTACACTAAACATTTTAATAATGAAATAAGTTTTATTTAAGCTTATTCTTCAATAATATAATCTTTTAAACATCATGTTAATACTAATTGTGGAATCGAGCTGCTGAGAAAATTCTTTTTTAAATTAAGTTCATTTTTAAAAAAATTGCTCTGTTATTTATTGCATGAAGTTTTCTTTGACTTCATTTTTCTGACCACACATCCTTGGGTAGATGCCCCTGCCATACCCTCCCATTGCCCTCTGTCCTTCTTTGACCCCAACCTGGAATGGCTTGTAGCACAGCTATCTTCTCTGTAGGATTATAAGCCCATAAGGACAGGCATCTAGAGTATTTTGGTCATCACTACATCTTCAGTGTATCCTACTCTCTGGCACCTTTGTCCATTTGAACTTTCTGTAATGATGGAAACAGTCTATAACCTGCATTATCTAACTGGTAGCTACTAGTCACACGTTGAGCCAATGAGACAAGGAATGTGGCTAGAGTGATTAAGGATTTTAATTTTTAAATTTAAATTAAATAGCCACGTGCGGCAAGTAGCTTGTATTGGACAGCACAGGCAGAGTCTAGTAAATTTGTTAAATTTAATGAGAATTTGTTGAAAAATAACTTTTTTTTTTTGAGATATCTAACTGGCTAATTTAACCACCCAAATGCCTGTATAATTCTTTCATAAATGCAAAAATAAAAAAAAAAATAAGTGATTCATCATTTACTTTAATCCTCCACAAAAAAACTGAGGAGAGAGGTTATCAGAATCTGGGTAGCTCCACAGGAATGTGTGACAGGTGTGAATGCATTTATTGTATGTGTAGTAGAAGACAGATTAAGCATGACCATTACTTATGTGTTACCATAACAACACTTGTCATCTCACATAAGCCAATTAATAATTATCCTTTACAACAGAATCATGAGCCTATAAATGATTCTGCTAATGCTCTGCTTCTTTACATTTATATTCTGATCTCTATCTTTGGACATGTTTCTATAATCTATATAAATATACAGACTCAATCCATGAAAATATTGGCTCATAGATATAAGCACATGTATTCCAAAGAGGTTCGAGGTATATCCAGAGGATCGAGCCTAATTAACAGGTAGCTTTGTAGAGCTGTTATAATGGCTTTACAGCCCAATTTCATACCCAGCGAATAGCTAACTATTCTTTCTCTGTAGGAAAGAAACATAGTAATAGCAATCACATAGCAATGCCAATATAAGTGTAGTGGTTAATACTCCCCTGGGCGGGTTCTAGAATTTGATTTGACTGGGTTTGAATCCTGAGTCCGCCCCCAGCTATCTGTGCGACCTTGGGCAAGTTACTTAACCTCTAGGTGCCTCAGTTTAACCAAGTGAAAAACAATGATAAATGAAATTCTACCTGGTAACCCTGCTAGAGAATTAAAATTAAATTGGATGACACATGGGAAGCATTTGGCAAAAAGTAAGCACTCAAAAATGTTAATCAATGTTATTGCTATTATTTTTATAATCATGACACATTCTGTATAATGCTTTTCAAGGTATTCAGTCTCCTGTTATCCTCTAACAATTGATGACCTAGGAAAGGCACATCAGTTATCATGATCCCCAGTTGCAAATGAGGAAACCATGTCTCAGAGAATTAGCTAGTTAACTTTCCCCAAGGTATTACAGTAAGCTATACGTTGTGCCCAAAGTTTCCAGCACTAATGGCCTTGCATCCTCAGGCTCAGCCAAGCACTTCAACAAAATCCAGCTGAGCTAGCTAGTCAATGTGGTAGCAAAACTGATAAACTACTTAGAATCTTTGTCTGTGCCAGGGACTTGGCTTTAGTATATACCTGCTCGATAATCTCTCAAAGGAGGAATGGTTATCACTGCTTTACAATGAGGAGACCTAGGATCAGAGGAGTTAAGTGACTTGCCCAAGGTCACATGACTGAGCTGAGGACCAATTCAGATCTCTCTGGCTCCAAATCCCAGCTCTTGCCACTCCACTAGACTGCTTTGGTAACAAAAGCCCTACTGAGTGGTGGGGACATAATTCAAATTTCTTCCCTAAACCAGGGCAAGCTGGGGACACATACATAACCCCATAGGACTGTAATCATCCCCTAACTCCTGCCAGGATTGTTGGGTTACTTGGTTTAAGCTTTAGCCACGTGTTCAGGCTGGTGTTCTAGTTTCCCTCTGAGCCGAGGTAACTCACCTGATCTGATGATATACTGAGGTCCTGGGTCCCCTCCCTGTCTATCTCCTGGCAGGCTCTTCTCTTTGAAGATACATCCTGTTTCCTGTTCTTTCACTAGCATGGGTCCAGCTTTGAGTTGGAGGGGTCTCCCTAGTGGCAAGAAGTGTGTATCTAGGTACTCAAACAGCTTGTCTCCTCCCTCTCAGATTTCTACCTTCTTTAAATACCAGAGCTAACTACATCAAGCCACAGTCCACAGAGGCCTTGATGACAACTGCTGGGTACATGCCTCAGGGGTTAATGTTTCCTGCTGAGTTTTAGTCAAACTGAGTTTTAGTCAAACAACAAGTGACTTCTACTTTCTCTCTTTGGTTCCCTCCTCTTCTCCACAGGTGGCTGCTGATGAAGTCCCAGCAAGCTTAGTGGCTGAGCCCACATAACATATAATGTAAAAGGGTGAGCTGGGACTTTAAACTATTTCTTTTGCCTCCAAACCTACCGCAATCACGGACATACAGTGCTTCAAGTTTTTCTTCTGGAAACATAAATTAACCAAGAGCCAGAGAGTTTTATACCTGGGAGAGGGAGGGAAGTATTTCAACTGTACTCTGAAGGTATACTCGTATTTTTTTAAAACAAATTAGTATGAGCTGATCCATTATGGGCTGATCCATTGTATGAAATCAACCCTCAAAGACTCTGGAGCCAGAATGCCTGAATTCATGTCCTGGTTTTTACTACTTATCAGCTCTGTGACCTTGGGTAAGTTATTTAACCTCTGTTAAATAACTAAGTGTCTCAGTTTTGTTATCTATAAAATTAATATAATAATTGTACCTTTCTCATAGGGCTATTGTGAGGATTAAATGAATTAATACATGGAAAATGCTCTGAATAGGGTCTGGAACAGAGCAAACAGCATATGAGAGTTTCTATTATTTTATGAGCTATTTCTTTTCTTTCTCGTTCTCAAAAACATCTTATTCCTAAAAGTAGGGAATGATTTTTCCATCCAATTGATTGATTACCTGGTTAAGTCCAGTCCTGACTTTACAGAACAGGAGACTTGAGGGGTGAGGTCACTTGCCCAAGATCACATAACTAATATACTGTAGGCGAGAGTAGTTAATTTGTCCATGAACTCTAAATAATATTTACCTAAAAAGAAAAGTGAGGGTTACAGAGCACCTTGAAATCAGTGTAGTATCCACCAAAGCAGTATTTTCCCGGAGAGAACAAAGGAAATGTAAACAAATCTATGTGTTTACTGAACAAAGGAGCCTACCACAAACACAAGTAATTTGGTTTTAACTTTTCACTGATAAAGAATAATGTTTAAATTTGGTTGCCATTTGTAGCTGCTCAATTAGTAAGCAAAACAAGCAAACGGTCTGGTCCTCAGCTTGACAAAGACTGGAAGCATAAGAACATTTGACATAAATAACAGGAAAGCATTTTGTGACTGGAATAAAATAAAATGAAAGTGCATGTCTGTGTGATTGCTATCAGTTTTGTTGTTAACAAGCCCCTGGCCATGATCCATTCTCTTCCCAGTAGCAGCTGGATCCTTCTATACCAGCCTCATGGGCCACACTAGGGTATCTACTCTCTTCTCTACATCCAAACCATGGTGTGGCTAATGCCATGCAACTAGTCATTCTTTTCTGAGAAGACCTGAGCATCCCAGGGAAGAAGCCCTGTGCGGAGGAAATTGGCTAACTGAAATTGATGCTAGTTCTGGCACTGCCTACCTTCATGTACCAAGCAGTCACTTTACCTCCCTAGGCTTTGGGTTCATGATCTATTACATGGGCCTCTGGGGACTGCCCCTCCAGACAACAGAACAGTTTATGTTTTCATACAGGCAGCCACAAAAGCACTGATTGGCAGACAGTAGGTACTAACTAAGCTTGAATGCCAGACAAGGCAATTTGGCCTCTACATCTAAATCAATGTAAACTTTTTTCAGTGGATTGATTCAATACTTCTGACAATGTATGTGTGCCACAGCTGTGCAAGCTTTCTCATCCTTCTTTCCCATCTTCCCTAGACCACAAATGTTGAGATGACAGACTGGCAAGTAGAAGATAGGGTACAATCTGACTTGATAGAGAAAAAAATTCCAATTCTGCTGACTCCACCTCCAGCTCCGTGTCTCTGAATGAATTATATCTCTCAGTGGTGATACTAGTAATGATGATGATGATGATGATGACAATGACAATGATGGTAATCCCAATAAAAATCCTGGCAAGTTATTTTGTAGAGATTGACAAACTGATTCTAAAGTTTATATGGAGAGGCCAAAGACCCAACATAATAATGAAAGAGAACAAAGTTGGAGGACTGACGCTACTCAATTTCAAGACTTTCCGTAAAGCTACAGTAATCAAGACAGTGTGGTATTGGCACAAGAACAGACAAATAAATCAATGAAACAGAAGAGAGAGCCCAGAAATAGACCCACACAAATATAACCAACTGTTTTTTGACAAAGGAGCAAAGGCAATACAAAGAGGCAAAGAAATGAGCTGTGAAAGAAATAGTTGATAAGCTAGACTTCATTGAGATTAAAAACTTCTGCTCTGCAAAAGGCAACATCAAGAGAATGAGTAGACAAACCACAGACTGGGAGAAAATATTTTCAAAAGACACATCTGATAAAGAATGTTATCCAAAATATTCAAATAACTCTTAAAACTCAACAATTAGCAAATAATCTGACCAAAAAACGGGCCAAGACTGTAACAGACACCTCACCAAAGATATAAAAAATGGCAAATAAGCATATGAATAGAAGCTCCACATCATTTTTCATCAGGGAAATGCAAATTAAAACAAGATACCACTAAACACCTATTAGAATGGCCAAAATCCAGAACATTGACAACACTAAATGATGACAAAGATGTGATGCAACACAAACTCATTCATTGCCAGTAGGAATGAAAAACAGCACAGACACTTTGGAAGACAGTTTAGCAGTCTCTTCCAAAACTAAAAATACTCTTATCATTGGTACCGACAATCTTACTCCTTGGTATTTACCCAAAGGAGTTGAAAACTTTGTTCATACAAAACCTTACACACAGATGTTTGTAGCTTTATTCATTGAACTGCTCAAATCCGGAAGCAAACAAGATGTCCGTCAGTGGATGAAAGGACAAACTATGGCATCCAGACAATAGAACAATATTCAGCACTAAAAGAAAATGAGATATTGAGCCATGAATACACAAGAGTCTTAAATGCATATTACTAAGTGAAAGAAGCCAATCCGAAAGGCTACATATGTATAATTTCAACTATATGAAACTCTGGAAGAGGAAACTATGGATACAGTAAAAAAATCAGTGGTTGCCAGGGGTTGGGGGTCGGGTGGGGGGAGGGATAAATAGGTGAAGCACAGAGGATTTTTAGAGCAGTGAAAATATTTTGTATGGTACTAGAATGGTAGAAACATATTGTTACACGTTTATTTAAACTCATGTAATTTAAAACACCAAGTGTGAACTGTAATGTAAACTATGGACTTTGGATAATTATGTGTCAATGTAAGTTCATCGATTTTAACAGATGCAACACTCTGGTGGGGATGTTGCTAATGGGGGAAGCTGTACAGGGAGTATACAGAAAATCTCGGTATCTTCCTCTCAATTCTTCTGTGAACCTAAACCTGCTCTAAAAAAATTTTTCTTTTTAATTATTTTGACTCCAGAGTCCATGCTCTAGGACAGAAGTTCTCACACTTTTTAGTTTTGGGAGCCCTATATATTCTTTAAAATATCGAGTACCCCAAAGAGAAAAAAAAATTTAACTAATTATTTACTAATTTACTGAAAAATTAAAAATAATTTCATTACTTGTTAACATAAATGTGTTTTAATGAAAAACAACTTTATTTTACATGCACACAAATAGTGAGAAGAGTGGCATTGTTTCATATTGTTGTAAATCTATTATTTGGCTTAAGAGCAGACAGCTGGATTCTCTTTTTTCTGCATTTAGTCTGTTGACATATGTCATTTTGGTTGAAGTATATGAAAAAATTCTGGCCTCATGCAGTTGGAAGAGTGAAAGGTATTTTAATAGCCTTTTCAGATAATCTTCTTTGAACTGCACCAAAATTGAAAGAGTAGTAATTTCTTAAAGGTTAGTTGCAATGTGGAATTTGGAGGTATATCAAAGAACTTTTCATAATCTGTTACATTGAAATTAATTGGTTTATCTTGCACTTTTGATTTTGTAACACCATGCATTGCCTATTTAGAAAACATTGGCTCAATGAGTTATGCAGATCTTCCAAATGTTGACACATTTAATTACATAATATAGAAAAATCACATTCATTAATATAATCACCAATCTAATCATCAGTAAAGATTAGAAAGCTGTCAATTTCATGGTGGTAACTAAAAGTTTTCTCAAATTTTAATTTTGCTTGCGAGCTCAAATTTTATTATTGGCAACTAATACCATCTCCTGTTTACTTGACATGACAGGCCTGTTTTGTTCATTTTCAAGACTATTAAAGAATAACTAACCATAGTTTGACTGTCAGTCATTCTTTCAAGTAAAAAAAGTGGCTAGTTCAGCTCACAATTCAAATGCTTTTCTTTGTGACAACCATAGTATTTCCGCAGTCAGTGTGAATACTTATGCGTACTTCCCATTTCACTTCCCATTTCACCATGGGGAATACTAAAAACATGTACTAGGGTCGAGATTTAATTAAGTTAATCATTTTTTACTATTTCATCAAAGACATTCTTAAGTGCAATTGGCTTAAAAAAAAAAAACTATATGTGTATGGTGATGAAGACTTCTAGCACAGTTTCTTAGTTTGTTACCACTGCCTTGATTTGTGCTAAGGTCCCGGCAGTTTTACCTACCATTGCTTTTGCACAATACAGATGGGTAAATTGTGGCTCAGAGGACTTAAAGACTTATCTCAGACCCATCCCAGCTAACAGAAGGCAAAGCCAGGGTTTGGACTCCAGTCTCAGTGCTCTTTCCATCACACTCCACAGCTGCCCTTCTGTTATGTAATAGATTTCATGGAATTTCAAACCCACTTGTTTATGACTTAAGTGAAGTTGTTTTAACCTACTTGTTTATGACAAAAGAAAAAAAGTTGCTTTGATACAAGTATGAAGTAAGTTGTGTCAGTATGTCATCATTCCACATCGCTTTGATACAATAATAAAGTAAGTCGTGCCAGGATGTCATCATTCCACATCTGTTGTCCTTGATAAGCAGTCAGCAGCAGAGCTTTGGAGGGGCCCCCCCGGAGGTTTATCGATAAGAGCATGTGGAGAAGCAACTGTGAAAAGGGGACAGTTAGACTATAAATACCAAGAGTTTGTAAGGACTATTTGAGAGTTACAGTTTGGGTGAAACCTAAAAAAAAGCTCTCTGAAGACCCTTCCTATTTGCTCCAGTCTCGGGGAGCAGACAGTGGTGATAAACCCTGCAGAAGCCCGTGAAAGAAAAAGATCAGCCAGCCTACCAACACAGGCGTCTTTGTTCCCTAGCAACGTGCTCTAGCAACAAGGAACTTTTACTTTTGCACTGGTGGCTGGAAATCAGCTTTTTTGGTTGATCACCATCTCCTCCCAGTGCCTTCTCCTATAAAAGGGTACACCTCATATTAAATGTGGACTTTATTCCTTCATCTCCCCTTGCCTGGAACAATAGTGTGATGAATTTGTCATTTGTTTGGAGTATGTTATTTCTTTATTTTGCTTATTAAGAGATATCCTGTATGTTATTGGCTTGTAAAGTTATTATAATTCCCACAGCAATCTGTGCTGAATAAATTGTTGGCAAAGACAGCTGTTTCTAAGCATAACTTTTGCTGCCTCCTACAAAACAAAAACAAAACACCTTTGCCACCCCTCTGGGTCCTGGACTAGTGTGAAGCTCTCAGAACCAAATGATTTAGTCCCAGGCCCTAGCCGCATAAGCCAGAGAGAGGCTTGTGTGGCCTGTTTTCCATTTCCATAAGCAGCTTGGGATTTGGGGGGCAATCCTCAGTGATTGTGGTAGATCTGGGCGAAAGTTTGGGACTCTGAATAAAAAAGTTTGATCTTTTTTATAATGTAAGAATATGAAATGCCAGTATACTTTGAGTGCCACTATTTTCTCCATTATCCACAGAAAGTTATGATCACAGCTAACATTTTTTTGGAAAAATTATAAGGTACCAGGCACAATTCTAAGCAACTCACACACATTACTTTAATCTTAAAAACAATCCTATGAGTTAGACACTATTCTTAGCCTCATTTTAGAGATAAGGAAATGAGACACAGAGAGGTTAAGTAATTGCCCAAAGTTATACAGCTATAAAGTCGCAGAGCCAGGACCCGGTTCCCAGCCCTTGGACACAAAAGACCTTATTATTAGCCAATGTACCATTTCCCAATAAACCTTGACTAAAGTCTTTCATTGTTGCCTAACCAGGACTACAGAATATTCTTATCCTTTTTATGAATCCATCCAGCATGTGACAATTAATATTCATTGATACCGAGAACAATTAAATCACTACTCGTTATATGTGATATAACTGGAAGTCATCATTGAGAATGAGCTTTTTAAATGCTGCACAGGCAGCATTCATACTGATGCTTAATCAACCTAAAAAGTGAACTGTGAGAAAAAAGAAGTTAGTTTATGAGCTCTCTGGGAATTGAGACTCTATTTCCTCTTTTTTTCCTTTTTGTATTTCCCTCAACACTCCATGTGTTATTGTGAACTTCGTAGGCATTTAATAAATGCTGGTTGATTAAGTAAATGGAAGGCCCAAGTGTATTTTGGGCAAATGAGCTTCGGCGACACCCCATTTATTACTTACTCGTTTGACAAGACGTCACATCCACAAATCCCTCCCAACATTTATTACTTAATTTTCAAAGCACCCTCCCATTCTCCTCAGGGAGGGAGGCGGGGCCAGGAGTTATAGTCCCATTTTGCCAGGTGAGAGAAACGAAGATTATAAACAGTTTAAACAGACCTTTGCCATGGCAACCCAGCCAGTCAGTCAGGGAGCCAGTCACAATTAGGCTCAGGGTCTGGGTTTCAGTATCAAAGAGGCACAGGCCAAAATCGTAGTTTCCTACAGGACAGATCCTTTTCAGAAGAGGGAGGAGGTTCCCGACATGAAATAAAATGCTTAACTAAACATAAAGGAAGGCTGCCAAACGCAGTTAGGTCATCACATTTGACTTTGAGAGAACATTCTGTTCACGCTATCAACCTGCATTCACTTTCAGCACACTTCACCATAAATACTTCTGACTCTCTATCTCGGGAAATATTTTTTATCTTAATAAACTCAATGCAAAACGTAATCTAAATCGGCTTGCACATTCTTGAGTCTGAGCCACAAGCTGCATTTAATAAAAAATCAGTGGAAATAGCAGGGGACTTCCGAATAACCACAGTTCGTTATCTGACGTGAGGCTGCTGGGAAGTCCCGAACACACGGGGAGCAGATCAGTAAGCTGAAGGCATGGAGAGGGCCTGAGACCATTGGATGACCCCACTTGTTGAGACTTAGTTCCCAATGGAGATGCTATTCATGATAACAAACTACAGCATGGTCATTAAGAACGTGGCTCTGGAGTCAGACTGCATGGCTTCATATCTGAACATTATCTCTTACTTGCTATTACTTAGCATCTCTAAGCCCCAGTTTCCTCAACTGCAAAATAGGACTAATATTGTAAGTACCCAGCAGTGTTATTGAGGAGGCTAAATAAGATAATCCATCTCTGGAACATCAAAAGCACTCACTGCAGGGAGCTGTGTTTTGCTAGAGCCAGAGAGATGCAACCCTCACTGAACATCCCAATCAACTGGGGAATAAAACAAAACACTGATCCCTGGGTGTCAACCCAAGAGATTCTAGTTTAATTGATCTTAGGTGGAGTCCAGGAATAAGCATTTCTTTAGATGATCCTCAAATGATTTTCCTGAGCAGTCAACAGAACACTTGGCTATAATCATTATAGATATCATTTCTTGACTACTGATTCTTGCCTGGCTTCCTGTTTAGAAGCCAGCTTTTACTGCTCAAAAATCTCTAGGAGGATTCTCCACTACAATTCCCATTGTTCAGAAGAAGAAACCAGGGCTAAGACATTAAGCATGTTGTCTAAGGTTACATTACTGATAAAGAGTGAAACTGCATCTCCAACCCAAATTTCTGCCTTGCACTCTCAGTATTTAAGCCTATGTCCCTAGTCAGGTATGATGAAGATAAACATTTTCTAGTGGAACAGAGTTGCTGCAGACCAGGGGCATGGTAGTTAAACACCAAAAGAAATAAAGTGATGTGCTGGGTTGGGTCCTGGCCCAACACTTATTTTCTTGAAAGCTCAAGTACTAATGCATCAAGCTGAGCTCGGGCTAATGACCTCTGTGTAAAAGGAGTGGGTTTAAAGAGTGTCCACAGGACCAAAGACAACAAACAGTCAATGATGCGGTTCCTTTTTGGGGAGGAAGAGCACATATATCAGAAATGGTTCTGCAAATGTGCACTTAGAGCAAAACCTCCTATAAATCTGGACTAACAGGGAGAGACAGCTGCCTTTATAGGTCTTTCCTTAGGAAGCAAAGTAAGTCATCACATTTGACTTTGAGAGAACATTCTGTTCACGCTATCAACTTGTATTCACTTAATACAAGTGAGTGTATTAAGAGTGCAAGGCAGAAGTTTGGGTTGGAGATGCGGTTTCACATAGCAACTCAAAGGAGCTTAAAAAAACTTTGCTACCTGGAGGTTTGTTATAATTAATACATCATTTTTACAAGTAAGGCCAATTGTATGGACTCTTAAAAGCTCAGGGAAATGACTTTTTCCTCTTAAGTAGTTAAGATCTACACAGAATGAATGCATGGCTGGCCTCCAGCATTTAGATTGCTTTGAGACCCAGCTATAATTAATAAAGGTGGGAGGAGAAGGGAACAAACATATGTTGAACACTGATTTTATCAGTCATTTTACATATATTACTGAATTTTATCCTTTCTAGAATGCTGTGATTTATGTAGGTTTTCCTAGCCCTATTTTAAGGAAGATACCGGAACTCATAGAGGTGTTAGCTCATCATGGTTGGAATTGCAACTCGGTTCTCCTGCCCCTACTCTCAACTTGACCCTTCTCAACCCGCTATTTTATACCCTTCTGTCATTAAGAATGGCTTCTACTATCAACTCACCTGAAGCTACCCATATGCCACCTACCTCTCATGCAAAGATACTATGATCTTTACCAGCCCTTACTTTTACTCCAAGAGCAGGTTCTCTACTGGGATCATTGGCAACTGCTAAAACAATTACTCTAGAGATGTTTTTTTCTAGTTATAAACTTTTACGAACGTCTTTGGTTTATTTCACTATCCAATTTATTTTAACAATTTTTCAACCATGATTATTATTTGGGGGTATCATTTTGTTATTTTATGTTTATTATGTATGCATGTTTCATTTAAATTTAGAAATAAGAATACAGTAGTTCCCCCTGCCCACTCCCCCACCCACCTCCTTCAAGCCCATCCATGATTTTGCTTTCCACGGTTTCAGTTATTCATGGTCAATTGAGGTCTGAAAATATTAAATGGAAAACTCCAGAAATAAACAACTCATAAATTTTAAATTGTGCGCCATTCTGAGTAGCATGATGAAATCTCATGCCAACCTGCTCTGTTCCACCCAGGACATGAATCATCTCTTTGTCCGGTGTATTCACGTTATACGTGATACCCACCTGTGAGTCACTTAGTAGCCCTCTCACTTATCAGATCGACTGTTGGGGTATTGCAGTGTTTGTGTTCAAGTAACTTTTATTTTACTTAATAGTAGCTCCAAAGCACAAGAAGAGTGATGCTGGTAATTCAGATATGCCAGAGAAAAGCCATAAAATGATTCTATTAAGTGAAAAGATATGTAGGTACAGGAAAAAAACATAGTAGATATCGGGTTCAGTACTATATGTGGTTTCAGGCATCCATGTATTGGAACATATCCCCCATGGGTAAGGGGGCAACACTGTACTTAGAAATTATGAGCAGAAGCACACTTCCCCATCAGAACTATAACTTGATTTTGATATAATCAAATTCTTGCAAATAAAATTCACAGGAACACAAGGTTTCTGGCTTGAAAATTGGTCCTTACATCTTAGAGAAATATTTCCAATCTTGTTTCTGACTCCTCTGATCTTCATTCATCCTAACTTTAAAATAATATTTTTTAAACTAAATCCCCATTGTCAGCTGAATGCTAAGATGATAAGTAAAAGTTCATGGACCTAAAAATATTTCAGGTATAGGGTACATCTATAATTCAAGGAGACACTAGCAACTTTTCCCAGCTCTGGAAAACCAAACCAAATAATACTAGCAAAAGCACCAGCCAGTATTTTGCTTCACTATAGCTTCATATGATTCTAACTTAAAAACAAAAAATAAACCAAAGCTTTTGACTCTTGGGTTTAGGCCTTGCATGTCACAGTACAACCTAAAAACTGCATTCTCCACCTTTGTGGTTAAGTTATAAACCTTTGTAAAATGCTGACAGACCTAAACTATAGCAGGACAAGATGAATTTGTTCACATAATGAACTTTTAAACGACGGGAGATAGTATCTAGAAGGCCAAGCCTGAGATATATTTCCGATTTGGGCTGTGGGCCAATGCAAACAGAACACATCATAAGTCATCTTCGTGATTTTAATACTGTGGCTAGGAGACACCTCAGCATCAGCATAACGTGTGATACTCTCTATGGAAGCCTGTGGATGCTTTTGCCTCATGCAAAGGCAACAGTTGTGCTTTTTGGCCCTGCTAAGAAGTCCGGTGAGAGGAAGAAACAAGCCACATTTAGGGCCTTCAAAGACGAAGTCACTGTGTATTTTCACCAACCTGGCCTGACTTTGTGAGGCAATAGCTTGTCCAGTCATAATAAATTCTCAAGTGTTTGATGGCTCTAAGTGGAGTCCAGTGGCTTTCAAAATAAAAGTTTGCCATTCGGGCCAAGGAATTTCTATTCCCATAGGAACCACAGTTACATCGTCTCAGTTTTCTAAAGTCACATCTTGATTGAACAGGACCTGAATCCTTTTGTGTGCCAGTCAGCATTCCAAGTCGATTCCACTGAGACTGACATTCCAGTTTCAGATTTTCCCAGAATATAAACTTCAGGGAACAAGAAAGGGCACACAAACCATTCTTTTCTCTCATCTTCATTTATTGTGCAAGATTTGTATTTCAAAATTTGAAAGAATCTACTAACTTGGTCACACTTCAGATCTCCTGTTAGCAGGACAGTGCACTGGAGAAGTCCCTATCACTTGAATGTTCCCTGTTGTAAATGGGTGGTTTTGCCATCAAATTCTGAACCAAATTCCTCAAAAATTAGAGATCTGTTCTACTGCTTTTTGAAGAAAATAGAAAAGTACTAAGTAATCTGGAGATGAAAACTGAAGTGGATACTATTTTCTTAGTAGCAAGGGGCAACAATCAAACAATGTTCACGAGTCTGTGAACATTGGGGATCTGACCATGCCTGTTTCATTGTTATAGCACCTTAGACCTAGCACAGGTTTGCTGTGGATAGATGTGTAAAATGTTCAATGAATAAGTGAACAAATGGATTTAAGCGCCTGTGCTCAAAGATCTCTCATCCTGGCTAGGGAATCAAACATGTAAAGAAACAATCATGACAGAAGGTGAACTGAGTATGTTCGGGGTGACAGAGGACCCTAGAAGAGGGAAACGTAACCCACTTTCAGAGCCTGGGATGTGAGAGAAGGACTTTCAAAGGAGGTGAAACTTATAATTTGTGGGATTTTAAAAAAGGAGGAGATATGGTCTCTATCCTTCAGGAGCTCCTTAAGATCTTGAAGAAAAGAAGAGATATTCCAGGAATCTAATTTGAAAGTACAAGTCAGAGTGAGAGTAAAAGCTAAGTGTGTGGTCAAGATTTTGAGTGTTGACAAAGTATGAGAGAGAGAGATCAAAATGGGCAGGCTGGGGTTACTATGTAGCAGTGGCAGAGAGGCCAGGCAATCCTCTGCCTTTTATCAGGCAGAATGGGCAAGACTCGGAGCAGAGTGGAGGCAGAGAGAAACCCCAGACTTCCTGTCCTGTTGCTGGAATGTGCAGGCACTTGAGGGGAGGGAAAGAGTAGAGAGGAGTGGGAAACAGAAGAAAAGTGAGAAAGTACTTGTTAAACACCTGTGCAGGCTCTGGGAATATACCTGTCCAATCTTTCCCAGATCTTCTAGAATGAAGGGGGAAAAAAAACTGATAAAAAATAATCAGAACAAGAGCAAGAAAAAAATGCTGTTTTTTGCTCAGGAAGGGGTGAGCATGTCCAGCTGTAGAAATCAGGAAGGCTTGAGAGAGGAGGGAGTTACGCTTGAGCTGGGCCTTGATGGAGAGCAGAAGCTGAGAGTCAGGTTCTAACATCAGAGAAAATGAGCCTGTGAGAGAGGGAGGAAGGGAGAGAGGACAGAAGGCAGGAGCCACGCGGCTGCTGCGGAGAGAGGTATCATGCAAGATTCCACTCGATGCTAACCATAGTATATTTCCCACAGCTTCCTCAGTTCACTGTATTCCTCAATGGGGACATTACTAACAGTTAAGGCAAGAGTTCTACATTCTGCAGGACTACCCTGCACATGGCAAGATGTTTACTATTCGAGGTCCCTGCCAAATACATGTCAACTGCATCTCCTAATCACTGCAACAATAAAAAAACAGCCCTACATATATCCAACCACATCGAGGAGCCCTGAGACATCTTTTCATCATGATTTTAATAACCATCATGTTAACATAATATCTCTAAAATTTGTTTAAAAGAGACAACTTTCAGAGAATGTGTTCATGGGAAGCACCTAGCCCCTCCTCTTGTACTTTCTAGCTCAGATTAAGGACAGGATGGGGGGCGGAGGTGGGGTGGCATCTGATTTCAGAAGGTGAAAGTGGAACACATAGCCCTCCACGGGGAAAGGAATAACTTGAGCAAAGGCTCAGAGGCATGCATGTCTAGGGTGGTGAGAGCAACATGGAATAAATCATCCTCATTTGCTTTGGGAGAAAATTATGGATGAACCAGTAGTGAGAAGCTTGGAAAGATATGTTGGTCTGGACACTGAGGAAATACTTCAAACAGTAATGAGGAATTCCACACTTACCTGGCCAGCATTATGTAATTTCCACACAATGCTGAGCTAGGAAAGGTGTGGTAGAGGTGAGCTTCAGGAAGGGTGAGCTGACCCAGGAGGGCAGTGAGGACAGAACTGGTGAAGAGCTGTGATGGAGAGGGGGGCTTGGTGAGGTTCTGATTTTGTATCCTTATTTCTTCCTCCCCAATTAGGTATGACCTCAGAAATCCAGGGAAAAGCAGACATAAATTCTAATAACAGATTTCTATCAGTGATTACAATGAAAGGATTTTCTTAGAAACTGAACATTTAGTTTCCCTTTCTATTTCTTAACTCTTAGAAAATAATGCTTCAATGTATATCTTTATGCTTAAATCTTTTTTCTCTTTTGTATTATTTCCTTAAGTTACATTTCTCAAAATGTCTCTCATTCTTCCTTGGCAGGGCCCAAATGTAAGTCTTCTGTCTATTTTTCCCGAGTGCTTAACACAGGACCCAACACATAAGAATATGAGGATAAAATGACACTTTGACCCCACTTGCTTGCCCATACTAACTCTTAGGCCACAAGTCCAAGATTACCAAAACCTGCGAGTGACTATGACTAGGAGTGACAAAGTAATTGGAAAGGATATAGCTGTCCCCGTGGTCAGAAACTAGCAGTTACCTGAAAATCATGGCTCTCAACTCAAATTCAAGCTCCTTGAGGCCAAGGATAGGTATTCATTTCCTTTCATATCTCCCATATGTAAAGAAGTTTAAAATAGAGATGCAGAAACAGGTCTGTAAATTCACTGACACTCATCTCATCAATATGTGAAGTCTGTGACCCCTTTTCCTGAACCCAGCAGGGACTGTGTGACTATTTTAATGAACAGAATGTTGCAGAAGTCACACTGAGTAACTTCTGAGGCTAGGTTAGAAAAGGCTACATAGCTTCTGCTAGTTTCCTTAGGGGCAGTCCTTCCAGTAGCCTGCTGCTGCCGTATAAGAAGTCCAGTTACTCCGAGGCCACCATGTGGAGAGTCGATGGTGAAAGGGATGCCCTTTGAGCCCCAGTTATTCCAGCCACCAGCTGTAGAGTCCTCTCAGCCCAGATGCCAGACACGTGAATGATGAGGCCTTCAAGAGACCTCCAGCCCTGGCCACCATCCGACAGCAACCACACGAGAGACCCTGAGCAAGAACCTTCTAGAGGAGCCCAGTCAACCCCCAGAACCATAAGAGATAATAATAAATGGTTGGTTGAAGCTATTAAATATGGAGTGGCTTGTTACCTAGCAATAGATAATTGATACACTGTTCCCATTTGAGATTCTAGGGAGTGAAATAAATTCTTTAGAATAGCAGACATTTACTGAAGACATATCTTGTGACAGATTCAGTGCTAGGAAGTAAAAATAATGATTCACACACAGTCCTGGCATGCCAAGGGGGTTCCCAAAGGAGATGGATATGAACATGGATTTGTATAGATATTAGAAAAGAGTATTGCAAGAGAGATGCAGCAAATATACAATGAGAGTATACTCTGGGAGATTTCCCGGGTGAACTTGCTCTGTTGATGGGCTAGCAAAGTGGCCTTCAGATAGGGAATCCCATGAATGAAGTGAAAATAAGCATTAACCTTTGATAAAATAAGCATAAAGACCTGCCACAGAGTCAATTTAAAAACAGAAGATATGTGTTCCAGTGCTTGTCATATAGCAGGAATTTGTTCTCTATGTATTTGTTGGATGGATGGATGGATGGATGGATGGATGGATGGATGGATAGATGGATGGCACTAGGGAGACAGCCTAGAAAGAGCACTGGCTGGCCCGAGAACAAGAAGGCTGACAATCAAGCCTTAGCTGTATGATGCTGGGTATATCACTTTGCATCTATAATCTTCAGTTTTCTCATCTGTTTCATGTGAGGATAGGAATAAGAGATGTCTGAGGTTCATTCTCAACTTAAACCTTCTAGGGCACCAAAGAGTTAAGTTTACTTGGCCATCTCTGTAATTAAACAGTATATAATAGAGAGAGTCAAACTGTCTCTGTTAAGACCCCAATTGCTTGTAACAGAAGCTAACTCAAATTGCTTTAAGAAGGTGAGGAGGGGCAGGTGAGATGGACGGGGAATGTAACACATGATGGATGCAAGGGTTTCTCACGAAACTCTGGCAAGGAGTCCAGCCAGGCCTTGTGAGAAATAGGAACCAAGACTGGAAAGCTGCTGGGAACCAGGTCAGGGCTCTCCCTCCTCACCCAGTCGTTGGTTCTATGAATCTGCTTAAATATCCTCTTCTCACAAACCAGCTTTCTTGGGTTCTCTCTCTCTATGTAGCAAAGGATGATCATCCTATGGCTCCCAAGTTAATTTCATGGCACTACCAGCAACTCACAAACACCAACTGGCTGTTTCTGACTCACCCAATTCCAAATTCCCAGGAAAGTGACTCTGATTGATCCAATCTGGGTCAAGTGTCCACCCCTGGTCCAATCAACTCTCCCCAGAGGGGCAAGGTTACATCATATAAACATGGCTGCTGAAGGCTCATCACCACGGATCATGGGAGCAGTGATCAGGCAACAGGGGTTATTGTAAAGTAGGCAGCCTCCCCGAAAGGTGTCTATGACAAGGGCCAAGAAAATGAAATAACCATTGTATAGATTATTAGAAAAGATGAAAATTCTCTAACTTAAGCTTCATCTTTGTGTACACTAAAATCCTTTCCAAAGCCACTCTAGAAATTGACAAATTTCAGAAAAAACAAAAACAGTTGATTTTCACACTCATCTATGTCCTACACAATTATCATTGTTTCCTAGCACCTTTAGGATGGTCTGTGACCATTTTGACAATGCCGGCTGATGAGAAGACCTCAAACTCTAGTTGCCAGGGCTTACTAGAGAGTCTCCTTTCTAATCATTTTATCAAAAGACATAATTTGAAGAACATAAATGTCTCCACTGAGCTCCCACACCAATTACTGAAAGCTATTGAGGATTTGGGTATCACTTTAGAAGCTGCTCGATTTGTGGATGGCCCAGCAAGAGAATCAAGTTGAGATGTTAGGGAGATTCTATGGGAAGGTAGGTGCCTCAAGATAAATGCTATTGAATAAAAGAAAAGCAGTTGTTTTTGACATTTTGACAGTCACTTTAGGGTCTGGTTCATATTAGCCCCATTTTTGCCTTTTAAAAGGTTTTCTTTCTTGCCTGCTTGCTTGCTTGCTTGCTTTCTTTCTTTCTTTCTTTCTTTCTTTCTTTCTTTCTTTCTTTCTTTCTTTCTCTCTCTCTCTCTCTCTCTCTCTCTCTCTCTCTCTCTCTCTCTCTCTCTCTTTCTTTCTTTCTTCCCCCTTCCCTTCCCTTCACTCCCCTCCCCTCCCCTTTCTTTCCTTTCCTTCCCTTCCCTTCCCTTCCCTTCCCTTCCCTTCCTTCCTTCCTTCCTCAATCTCTCTCTCTTTTTCCTTCCTTCCTTCCTTCCTTCCTTCCTTCCTTCCTTCCTTCCTTCCTTCCTTCCTTCCTTCCTTCCTTCCTTCCTTCCTTCCTTCTTTCCTCCCTCCCTCCCTCCCTCCCTTCCCTCTTCCTTTTTTTCTTTCTTTTCTCTTTTCTTTCTTTTTTTTAATTGAAACATCAGGAAATTTGGAACAGAAACTTACAATAAAACACGTCCTCTGACCCTCTGATCTATTAATCTTTCAAATAAACAAAAATATTTGGAGAAGCCTGGAAGAAAGCATTTCTTGGTAATTACCTGATATTAGTTGCTGTATTGGTCATTACCCTGCAATTGCTCTTATAGAAAATGAAGTAGAACAGAGAGAACAGGAAAATACAGAGAACGGATGTGTATGAAAGAGAGAGAGAGAGAGAGAGAGAGAGAGAGAGAGAGAGAGAGAGAGAGAGAGATGGAACTAGACAAGTCATTTTAGCTATAAATGCTTTAAAATCTTACAGATGCCAACAGGGCACCCTCTTGCATACTTTTTCTCCAATCGTTCCGTTTTGCAAGCCACATTATTCACAAATGAGACAGTAAAGAAACACCAGTTCTGAAATAAAAATGTGCACACCACCAGTGGAAAAGCAAACAAAATCAGCTAATGTACTGCGGCTAAAAAAATTTTCAAACAAAGTGGCAGTAATTTACTGCCCAAGCTCTTAGCAGGACCCCATGAACATAATCAGAACCCCCAGGACTGATGGGAAAGTATAATTTACAGTAAGTCTCAGGATAATAAAAGAAAATAAAGAAGCAAATTGTGCATGAACATGAAAGCTGTATTTCTTCCGCTTTCAGCAACTGAATCAAATTTCCAGCCAGAATTTTAGGGTGAAACTTAGAAGTCCATCAAAAAGCAAACTCTGAGCCAACCGGCATCCACACTCAGATACTACCTCAACCTCCTGAATGACATAATCAATATATAGAGATGACAGTGATTAGAAAGATGCATACTACACCACCTGTTTGAGTAGCAATAAAGAGGTAGGCAGACGTGGTTTTGAGTCCTGGCTGTGTCACTTTCTATTTAGTGTCCTCAGGCAAATTCTTTAACATTTCCAAATCTAGTAATACCTGCTGACTCAGGTTATGTGGATTAAATGAGATAAAGCATATAAAGCACTTTGGAGTGTCAATAAATTTTGTTATTAATTATAAATAATATACTTTGTTAAATGAGTTAGTATAGTTTAAAGGCACTGAGGACAGTACCTGGTATAAAATTCCAATAAGTGTTTATCAGTATTATTACTATTCAGTAAAATCTCAGTTAATCAGAATTTAGACTAAGTTAATATATTTTCATGTTAAAAACCTCCTCCAAGCCATTCAGTGTTCAAAGTTATTGAAGATTCTTCTAAAATATATTAGTCTACTTATAGGATTAGTACATATAATATGTTAAGTGTCAATTTAAAACTTTTTACAGTAGATTATGCATAGCTCCAAGAACACAAATTAGAAGCTCTTAGTTCTAGTACCAACTCATTTATCTGTCAGGTGTGTAACATTGGACCTCAGTTTACTTATCTGTAAAATAAGAAAAAGGATACCTGTCATGCCTTCCTCACGATAGTTTTGGTAACTATCAAATACAAGCAAGCATGTGAAATTACTCTGAAAACAAAAATACAAGGCAAATAAAAGATACTATATATTTATTATTACTGTTCTTTAGGACATGATAGCCTGCTTCTAGAGATGCATACACACAGAGGTATAGAAATTCCAGATTGTACCCAAGGTATTGCTTTATTTTATTGTGATAAAATACACATGACATGAAATTTACCATTTTAACCATTTCAAGAGTACAGTTCAGTGGGATTAAATAGATTCACAATGTGTAACCATCACCACCATCCATCCATAAATCTTTGTTCATATTTGTTCCCCAAACTAAGATTTAGTATCCAAAAGCTTCTCCATTCACCCTTCTTCCCAGACCCTTGCAATTCCCATTCTATTTTCCATCTCTATCAGTTTGACTACTCAGGGTACCTCATGTAAGTGGAATAATACAGGATATTGCTTTTTCAAATAAATTCCTTATTTATTTTCTTACCTTTTCTATCTTTGCTTTAAAAGTCGAGTGCAGAAAACAATGAAAGTTAATTGAGGATTTCACTTTGCGGGTTCCAGATCCTTGAACTCTGTGATAGCACTATGATTAAGAAATAAAGACACACTTGGTCCTGATAGCATCTTCCAACCTCTGATGGAACTAATTACTCAGTCTGCTCTCTACTATAATTTTGGAAGACTTCTCAAAAGCTGTGATATTTTAATCTCTGCAATAAAGATAAGGGAATAGGGTCTGGTCTCATCCTCTACCACAAAAGTACTGTTTGATATTGAGTAAATCTTCTTCTCTCTGAGTCATGTCTATTAAACATAGGCCAACTGGATTAAATGGATCCATAGTAGTGTAAACTGTATATTCATATGTTTTAATGGCATTTCTACCTTGTGAGGTACTCAAAAAATAACATTCTCTCCTTTTCTTCATCTCTACCCAGGAATAATATATTTTGTATAATAAAAATTGGAAGAAGAAAAGGATACTTGTAATATTTTTCCTGGGAAAACAAAACAGAAACAAAAAAGAACTCAAAAAACAACTACAACAAAAAATTAAACTGGTTTTAGATATTCCTGGCAGTTCATTTCATCTCTCCTTTGACCAGGGAAAATAGAGTAGAGAGGAGTTTCATAGCACATGCCAAAATGTTATTTAAAACACACCCATATCCAGGAGCAAAGGCTTTGCTCAAATTCAAGGCTATGACTTCACAACAGGAAAGAGAGATACAGAGTTAAACAAACCATCTGAATTGAGAAGACAGAGATACATGATCATTTAAAAATTATCTTTAAGTTATACCAAAATGTACACCAGGTCCAAAATTTTAAGGCCATGTTGAGTACAAAAAGCAGTGTAGCCAAATATAAGATGCCATAGACCAAAAGAGTTATGTATTTGGAATGAACAACTGTCCTTATCATTCATAAACTTTCCAACTTGGATGCATTTTATATGAGGAGACGCTTCTGGTCTGATAAGAGCTTGGCTCTGGGAAGAACAAGATGACCAAAATTCTTATAGATGAGACACTTTCACACATGAATCATCCAAGAAAAATGGCAGCTGCTTCAGAACATTGGCTGCCTGCCCCAGAAGCTGATGGGAGCATGTTGGGGAAGGGGAGGTGCTCGTTCAACTGGGACCCACCTTCAGCATGGATTGTAATCAGGATAACAAAGCTAAATACCTCATCCATCTGACTTCTAGAGTCAGGTGACAACTTATGCATATTATCACTTTTTTCCCCAGATAGAGTAGCTCTTGTTTGAAAAATGTAGCTGGATAGGATCAAGTCAATTTTATTAGTATAAAATATTTCCAACGCTGTGTCATCCAAACAGCTTCATAAAAATGAACTAATGAGACCAATAACACATGAAATGCTGTAATGAGAATTCGTAATAATATTTATGAGCTTTAGGATACATCTTTTCCACAAAATGACAGACGATAGTTCATATAGGTCTATTCCCATTATCTTAAGTCAGAGACGAAGAATTTCTTACTCATAAGATTTTAGAGATGGAGCAAAACTGAAAATATTAGCTACACCAACACCCGCAGCACATTCCTGATAAAGCATTCCTGAAAAACGGTCAGGCAGTCTGCTTCAATACCTTGAGGGAGAGGGAGATTGCTTCTTCACAAAGGGATGGGCAAAGAAGATAGACCACATGACATTACACTAGGTCTTTGGCCTTTGGGAATTTGGCTTTCTCACCTATAAAAGAGGGGAATTATTTTATAAGACTATGTGGAAGTAGAAATAATGTGTGTCCTGCAGCAGTGTTTAGCTCTTAATTATCAGTGAGTATTAGTTTTCTTCTTTTGGTTTTTGAATTAAAAAGGTTTTCCATGTATTGAGCTGAAATGTGCTTCTTTGTAACTTTTACCTGGTGTTCTCAATACGAACCTCTTCGGGAACGTGGAATCATTTTTTTCTTTCTTCTGTAAGACATCACTTCAAACACTTGGAGTCAGTCATGAGACTTCCTATAGCCTTTTTTTTTCTCCAGCCTAGCTCCACTTAATTGCCTCCACTCTTCTTGTAACTAATGAATAACTCAAGTCGTACCTTTAGGGAGTACCAATAGAACTGGGGGCAGACCAGTTGGGAGCATAATAAGGCAGGGTGCAGGCTTTTAAGAAGCCTAAATGTATAACACAGTCTGGATAAAACAGGGGCTAAATCAAAATGCAAAGTATTATTATTGTGTAGAGAAAGAGTAACTACATTTGATTGGAAAACCAAAGAAGGCTTCATGGAAAGTGACGTTTAAGTTGGGTATTCAAACTGTTAGGATTTTGAAAGGCTGACACTTATGCTAGGGGAACAGCATAAACCAAAGCATGGCAATGTAAAATTACATGAAATGTTTTAAGGAGGGTGCTATGGACTGAATTGTGTCCTCTCAAAATATATATGTTGAAACCCCAACCCCCAATGTGACTATATGTGGTAATAGGACTTTAGGAGATAATTAAGGTAAATGAGGTCATATAGATAAGGCCTTCATTCAACAAAACTGGTAGCCTTATAAGAAGGGGCACTTGCGGTCTCATGAGCTCGCTCGCTCTCTCTCTCATGTTCTCTCTCGCGCGTGCGTTCTCTCTCTCTCTCTCTCTCTCTCTCTCTGCCATGTGGGCATGTAGTGAGAGACCAACCAACTGCAAGCCAGGAGGACAGACCTTACCAGAAGCAGATTTCTGTCAGATTTTGACCTTGGACTTGTTGGCTCCAGAACTGTGAATAAGTTTGTTGTTCAAGCCACATAGTGGTGTTTGTTACAGCAGCCCTAGCAGACTAATACAAAGGGCAATTACGGAGAATAATCAATGGGTAAAGACCTAGGAGGACAGTAGGTGGATATATTGACCAAGTGGCCAGAATAAGAAAATTTAAACAGCCAAGCTTTGGAGACAGACCAATGTTCAAATCTCAGTTTTGCTGCTTTATTAATTGTATGACCTTAGACTAGTTGCTCAATCTCTCTGAGCTCAAACCTCTCCTTTGCTACTGGTATAAAAAGATAATATATGTAAGGCACCATTCACAGTGCCTGGTATATAAAGGTACTCTGTAAATATTAGCAATTATTATTCTATTATTATAATTATTACTGATCACAAAACTGATAGTAAGGTGAGATATGAGTATTATAGGATGTTCAGTGGTCTAAATACTTCTTGAAAATGTCTACTAGCTAAAAGATAGTGCATATTCTCTATCTTTAACATTTGTGGATGACAACTGCATCTAGAATGATAATAATAGCAATCTAATTATGAACAAGAAGATATTGCTTACAGAAGAATAGCAGGAACTGTGAGAGAAAATAGCCATGCAATTTTGTCATCTGTGTTGTCTAAGGAGAAAGAATTTGAACCACGGCCAGATGCGTTCTTGACTTGCTTCCTGCTTTGAAAACTATGCATCCTGTAAAATCAAGCTCAAATAGCACCACCTCTGCAAAGCTTTATCCACAACTCCCCCACTCCTTCAATCATGTACCCAATTCTTTTAATCTGTTTCTTCCACTAGACTGTGAGCATCTTGAAGGTAGACACATACTATTTGTTTCTGTACCCAGCACCTACCACAGTGTCTGGTACATAGCTCAGCAAATGCTTGTTGAATTAATTAATGGGACAAAATAGGAATGTTGATTTGACAAAGTTCAGAAAAACCAAAAGATGTTAAAATAGATCTGTAGACTTTTAAAAACATGATCTGAACTATATGCATTTGTAAGAGAATCCGTTTTTCACACTATCAATAAGATATAATCATGAGGAGGGTTCTGCTACATCCTTTTCCAGCCAACAGTCATATCAATGTCTTAGATGAGGGCCAAATCGATATAACACATGGTATTGGGAGGTTATGAGTATGCTAAATGATAGCATCAAGTAATATGATAAATCAAGCATATTAAAATAAGATAATAGCTACGACAGAAATAGTGAGTACTAAAACAAAAAATATAGATTACAAAAGTATGAGAAAAAAGTGATGCAGGTAAATGGCAAAATTTATGAGGAACTCACAAGAGATTTAGTTAAATGCAAGTTCATCATAAGTCAGTAATAAGAGGATGCTACCCAGAAGCTGCAAATTTCGGTTGCAGAAATAAAAGCGCTAAAACAGAGAAGATGGTCCTGCTGCATCCTCTATGGTCCAGGCCCACCTTGAGTATTGTATGTTCACCCTAGGAGGCCACCTTTATCGGGGAAGGATCTGGAAAATAAATTAGGAGAAATAATGCAAAGAATGGTAACTGTTTATCCAGTAAAGAGGAGATTCTGTGGACAATAATCCATTAGGATAATGCTCTACCACAGTTATGCATGATCTCCCTAATCCTCAAAATCACCTTGTGAGGTCTAGGTGTCCATGTTCTCTCCCTAAGGAAAGAAAAGGGCCTCAGAAGTCATGTGTCATTTATTCCAAAGAAGTTCAAAGCAACACTGGAATTAATGAGGACACATCTAGTACTAACAAGTTTGATATAAATCATAATGTATTGCTTGAATTTATATACTATGACATCAATTTTGACTCTTGCTTCTTTTCAATGTACTTACAAATTTACCGAGAGATGTATTTTGGCTTTCTTTATTACTCATAATAAGGCTATAAGACACTGCTTCAAACAGTGCATACCTTAGAAGCTTAGAACTAAAGAAAAACTCGAGTCATAATCAAGTCTGAAATGACCACACAAAATTGAAAATGAGGTAGAGTCAATGCCCTTTTGGGCCAGCATTTAATTTTGTCTCAAAGTTACAATGTGTAATAATGGGAATTTTTGAATTCCCATTATTAATAAATGATAAAAGTGGGGTTCAAAAAGTTAAGTAATTTACCCAAGGCTATACAGCTACTGAGTACGAGAGCAGAAACCCAGGCCAACACAACTGCAAAGTCCAAGGCACAGCCTTCATCCATTTTCTGAGAAGAAGCAGACACAGCAGAAAAAAATGAGAATGAAGACCAGCTGCTCAGCATAAGAAAGACCAACCCAATCTTAGGATTTCTCAACAATTAAAAAAAAAAAAAAAAAGGCTATCTTTGTGTAATATAACTAAAGAAAGCATTAATGTAGAAGTTTTCTAATTAAAAAGAAAACATTAATGTAGAACCATTTATGAGACTTTGGGAAGAAGGGAGTCACATATCAGCTAGAAAAGTGAATTGATGACCTTTAAGGGTCATTCAGTTTGGAGATACTTTTAGTCTAGGTTCTAGAGAAATAGTTGATTTTGACACTAGATTAATTTGTTGCCCTATCTAGGGCTAGAAATATTGTTCAATTTGATCCAGACTTTGAAAAGGAAGAGTTTATTTATAGTATCTTCAAGAAAATATAAGTGCTTCCATATATTGGGAAAGGGAAGGTTTTCCTAAGCATGACACTAAAGGAAAAAATCATTTAAAAAAAGATTGATCAACATGATTTCATAAAAATAAAAGTTCTCTGTTAAAAAATGTATAAGGAAATTAAAAGTTAAACTTTTTAATATATTTGAAATTATTAAAAAAATAAATACACTAATAGTATATTTACAAAATAATAGTAGAATGAAAAAAAGAATATTCATTAGAGAAAAAAATAGCCACTAAACATTAAAAAAAAAATCAACCTTAATTATCAAAGAAATGGGAGTTAACAACATGCCATTTTTGCTTTTAAAATTGACAGTGACTAATAAAATGACAATACCTAGTGTTGGTGAAGTTAAGTAGAAAGGTGCATTCTCTCTCCTGCACTGTTGCAGAACTATAAATATGCAGAGGTATGATAACATCATGAGGCCAGGTATTATCCCAGGCCCTTTAATGCATTTTTCAATACAGTATCATTTGTAACAAAAAAAAATACAATAAAATAAATCTAAATTTTTAACAGTGGGGGGTAGGAAATATATTACAAAACACCCCTACAATGAAACGTTTAATATGGCCAATAAAAATGAGGTCATTAAAAATATTTAAAGACATGGAAAGAGGTTTGTGATGCTGTTAAGACAAATGCTGATTACAAAAGAGAATGCTCCCCCAATATGGTTCCACTGTGGTAAATAAATGTGCATTAAAAAAGACTAAAAGAATACTTGCTAGCAGCAACTACATATTTTTTGTCTTTTCATTTTCCATTTCCTACATTTTATGTAACATATATGTTTAGCTTCTGTGTTTTTTGAATTTAGTTTGTTTGTTTAAGGAATAGAAAGATTTAAGGAAAAGGGCAATAAAATGTACAGGAGACCCTCTAGGCCCACCTTACCCCCAAAAGAGCTGAGCTGCTGAGACCTGTCTTCCTAATAGAAGTCTCCTGGTGACTTTTGTTTTCCAAAAACAAGAGTAATTGAGGCTATTACAACTCACTCTGAGGAAAAGGACCCAAACAATTTAGCTGGATTGGGTAGCGGTCTTTCAAGATTTTCCCAGGCCTTTCCCAAATCTCTCTCTTAGCAGGAGGAGGACTGCTGAGAACTGAGAAGGAACTGCCTGGCAGGTTTATGTAGCACTGGAGAGATGGGCATCAGAGTGGCACTAATTTCAAGGCCAGTATCTTAAGGCCTGCCCAGATTTACCTGTTATCTGGGCCTAAAGTTTGATTAGACTGTCATGATCAGCCTGATTCCCACTGGGAACTGCTAGTAGAGAGAGGTGCCCATCACAGGCAAAAAGGCTTTCTCTAAGCTCTTGTCTTCACCGTATTTGCACTACTAAAAGTTTTCCATTACTTCCCCTTTCCCTATCTCTGCCCTCAGTCCAAACATTCCTATTCATCCGAATAAACTTTATTATAAAGAAATAAAACCAAAAACACTCACAAATAAAATATAACAATATCAACAACAAAAAGCTTGATCTCTAAACACACACACACACACACACCAAGATTTCACAGCCTATTTTCATAGTTCTCTTAACACATATGCCTGGTAAGCAGTTAGAGATGATTTCTGATTACCTAGTGGTTCTTGATGTAAAAATAGACTAGAAAAAACATGCAAGCCATTTTACAGTTTACAGAGTATAACATCATCATATTCGGTTCTGATAATGACCTCAGGTGACATTATTACTCCTGTGTGACAGATGAGAGCACTGAAGTTCAACGAGACTAAGTGAATGGCCCAAGGTGACTTTATTATTTAGTGGCCATACCAGAGCTCTTACTTGGGTTAGGGCTGTAGCACTAAGTAAAAACTAAGTGAAAACAGCATGGAGATATCAAATCTACTTTTGGAAGACTCGTGATACTAGCAGTACAGAAGAATAGCATGATAAAAACTTATCCATATTCCTATTTTATTTTTTCTTACTTTTATTTAGGCAAAATTCACATAATATGAAATGAACTATTTCAAAGTGAATAAATAATTTGGTTTCATTTAGTACATTCAATGTTATTCAACCATGACTTTTACCTAGTTCCAAAACACATTCATCACCCCAAAAGGAACCCCATACTCACCAAGCAGTTGCTCCCTATTCTCCCTCACCCCAGCCCCTGGCAAACACCAACCTACTTTCTGTGTCTATGCATTTAACTACTCTGGATATTTTTAACATGAATGAAACATGAGACTTTTTATATCTGGCATCCTTCACTCAGCGTATTTTCAAGGTTCATTCATGTTGTAGCATGTATCAGTACTCCATTCCTTTTTATGGTTGAATAATATTCCATTATATGTCTATACCACAACTTCATGGACATTTGGGCTGTTTCCACCTTCTGGCCATCGTGAAAACTGCTACAACGAACATGCATGTACATGTATTTGTTTGAGTCCCTGTTTTTAATCATTTGGGGTATATATGAGTTTCCTTACATATTTTATCTAACTATTAAAGTATAGGATATTTATCAAAGAAAATGTAGAAATTAGAGGGAAAACACAAATTAAAAAATCACCTAAGGGTAATTAAGAATCTCTTATTCTAGGGAGGATATTTTATAAGCTAAAAAGCTTATAAACCCATTCCTTCCTCCCTAAAAACATAGATTATTATTTTAGAACTAAGTAGTTATTAAGAATATGGACTGTATCATCAGAAAAACCTGGAATTCAATACTGGCTCTGTCATTTACTAGTTGATTCATTTTACTACTCTCAGCTTGTTTTCCTGGCTATAAGATAGACACAATAGTACCAACCTCACAGGGTTTTTTTGGACACATTAAATGAGATGGCATTTTGAGTAAAGTGTCCTGTACAGCAAATGGGACAGAACATTCAGGGAGTATTAGTTGTAATAGCACTTCCCACATAGGATTTGCTAATTCTATTAGAAACTGAGGTTCATGAGAGAGGAATTTTTGTTTTGCCACCATATTTTTTGTACAGTGCCTGGGACACAGTTGGCACTCAATAAGTACCTGAATGAATATAAGTGTTGGGGAATGAATTGCAATTAGAGACTTGGGAAGAATATACAGGAAAACATAGCTTTCTGAGTTAAAAAGACAAGTAAAGGTCATAGACAGAAAATTCTTGAGAGTCCATGTGAATCTCCACAACCATATTTGAATGGCTGGAGTTGGTCAGATTTGACATAAGGCCCACCAAACAATGGAATCATTTGCAGAAAATAAGTTAGTTTTAGTTACGACAACAGGAGGCAGAGCTAGGAGCCCTCTGAGGCATGTAGTGAGTTGAACTTTCTAAACTGCTGGACCAGCTAAAGCTCAAGAGTATTTTTTAAAGCAAATGAAGCATTTGATGGAATAAACCCAGGCAAAGAGATATTTAAGCATGGGGCCTTGACAGGAACTGCCCTGAAGTAATATTGCTTGGAACTAAAGATACAATTAGTGAGTTTCTCATGGCCTTACAGGAAATCTTGCCTGGCACAGGAATGCAAAAATTTCCAACCTTGTCTAAAAGCAGTTTCCCCACCCTCTACTGGCCAGTAATGTTTGTAATAGGTTGCTGAGCTCACTGCCAGCTGAGGGCCTTCCTGCCTTCTTCCTATTGTGGTCCTCATCTCAAATAAGGGACTTGTCCTGTTTGTGGACTAACTTCTGCAAACTCAGGAGGGCTAAATGGAGTTGTAGGCATGTAAACTCCCAGGAATCAGGCCAGAGAAAATGAAGGGCTGATGCCTACTGATTAGATGGCTACTGATTAGGCCTAGCCAGGGAGGATGTGAGCATCTTTTATTCCATGATGACAGTTCGTTTTCATACAGGTATGTATTCACACTTCTTTACTTTAAAGCACCTGCCACTTTTGAAAGTAAATGATTTTTAGTATATGCGTGTATATTAATTGTTAAATCTGTCCTTTACACTTAATTGTAGGGTATCTGAAAGCAGGACCGTTTCTGTCTTGTTCACTATTGTATCTTCGGACCTTAGTATAGGTCTTGTCGAACGTTCAATAAATATTTGTTGAGTAAATGAATAAATGGCATTTTATTACAAATTTAAACTTACAGTGGAGGCAATATAATATATTGGTTAAGGACATGGGTTTGAATTCGGGCTTTGTTGCCTTGTGAATTTAAGCAAATTGCTGCAATTGCTTTTATTAGTTTCCCGATGTTGCTGTGACACATTACCACAAACCTCTTGGCTTAAAACAACAGAAACTTATTCTCGCCCAATTCTGGAGGGTAAAAGTCCAAAATCAGGCAGAACCATACTCTTATTGGGGACTCTAGGAAAGAAACCATTCCTTGCCTCTTCTAATTTCTGGGGGCTTCCCCAGCATTCTTGGGTTTGTGGCTGCAATCTCTCCAATCTCTGCCTCCATCTTCACATCACCTTCTCCTCTGTGGGTTTATATGAATTCTCTCTGTCATTACCTTTTCAGGACACCTGTAGGCATTTAAGGCTCACCTGGATAATCAGGATGATTTATCTCAAGAGCTTTAACTTAATTAAATCTGTAAATATCGCTTTTTCCAAATAACGTAAAGTACATAGGTTCTGGGCATTAGAACATGAACATATCTTTTGGAGGCTCACCATTCAACTCATTACATTTCTCTAAGGCTCATTTTATAATCTGTAAAATGGACATACTGTCTTTTATAATTATTATTAGGATTAGTATGGCAATGCATGCAAATCACTTAACATGACTCATGACACATAAAAAAAACTCTCAACATATTGAGAGTTTTTAATAGCTGGTATTATTTCATAAGGCAGGAAAGTATTACTCCTCACAGCCACATGGAAAAGGTAACAGAGTTAAGCCAACTCACTCAGACATGTTAATAAGTATGTCAATATCTGTATCAGTATCAATCAATTTTTATTTAATCAGGGTGAAGACCTGAGCTCAGCCCCCTTACCTATGTCATTACATTGAGTAGAGTGGTATTCTCTCCCATTTTGTAGATAAAAAAAGCAAACAAACCAAACACCAATTTTCAAGAATCTAAATTAGCCACAGAGCTTAAATATAAAACAAGGACTTTTCACTTCAAGCCTGATTCTTTTCTATATTACCTAAAAATCTAAGGACTAAAATAGAGAAAGTTCCAAGCATCTGTACCTGGATAAATCACTTATTAAAATATTATTGAAAGAATTGACTACAGGGCAGATTAGCCTGGAAAAACCCTAAAACAGTGGTTCTCAAACTTTTGCACATTAATCTCCTAAAGACCTTTTAAACCCCTCAAATCACAGATTGTATAGAACAATGAAATCAGAATTGGGGTGAAGAAGAGACACAGGCATTAATAGTTTTTAAAACTCCCCAGGTGATTCCAATCACAGCTGAGGTTAAGAACTACTACTCCATCACTGTTTCTCAAACTGTGGTGGGAATCAGAATCACTGGGAAGTTGGTAAAAATACAGAGGCTTAGAGTTTAGTCTTCTTCAATGAGCCTAGGTCTCTCTAGGTGATTCCAATACCCACCAAAATTTGAGGACAACTACTCTAAAGTACCTTTCAACTCTGGTGTTTTAATTTTCACCACTCATTTATTTATTTATTTTTATTAAAACACCTGTACTAGAGTTAAAACTACAGGGATGCATATAAAGAAGGCAGAATTCCTGACCATGAAGTTCACAGCCTGGCAAGCTGTTCTTGCTGCTCTGAAAGAACTTGCCGCACTATTTCTGGGTGACACGCTCAGCCAGAAATGGGAACTCCATGAGGGCTTTGCTTGAAATGAAGAAATGTTTAATGAATAGTTCTTGCATCATAGAAGAAGGGGAGAGAGAGAAAGAACACGCATGAAAATAAGCAACGCCCAGTAGTGCGGTGAGGCACAACCACTTATTCACCTTCCCCCAGAGTGACTGACTACCTGTGGGGGAAAGTGGTATCAGGAAAGGCTTCTTCAAAGTGGTGAGGTCTGCATGGGTCTTTAAAGATAACCAAAGGTTGGAGAGTCTTATTATAGCAAATAGCAGAGTTTTCACAGTGACCTGAAATAGGATGGAGAACAGTGGATGGTGAGGCAGGAGCCTGATGGCTTGTATGACCTCTTCTTCCTCCTCTTCTTCCTCTTCTTCCTCCATTGGCCAAGAGGCCTCTAAGTCCAAAAGTCCCTGGGGGTCTTTGTGCAAGAGTTGACTAAAGCCATAGGCCTGGAACTACAAAGACCCTCTATGATCCCTGCAAGAAGGACCCCAGTTCACAAGTCTCTAGAAGCGCCTTGAAGCCAACTCCAAAGCCAACTCTGAAATGGATGCACAGGGAGATTCCCTCTGTAGTCAGGTTTAAATCCAAACTAGAAGACATGCAAGCAGGGAAAAAGTCTGGGAAAATCAAGAAATGTTTTCTCTACTGCTTCCTGATTATTTACAAATAAAAGATTGTGCCTGTCTTTGCCAGGAACTACTGAAAATGGTACCAAGGGAAAAAGGAATCTGAGACCCATGAGAGGGGGTAGATAAATCTCTATCCTGATCCTAAAGGGTAAAAACAGGAGTATCAACATTTCCAAGCTTATTCAATTGCTTCTTGTCTTGACCAGGTGGTGGCTGCCGGAAGTAGGGAGCTCTGTGCAACTCACACAGCCAAACTGGCCATTTGCGAAACACCCTAGGGCCTCATGCCTCTAACCTGAATGCCCTACTGACAGCAGCACATAGGGGAGGGGAGGGGATGGCTGATGTCAGGGATTGGTGCCAAGAACTGGAGCTGGAGCTGGAATGGCTGCCTGGAAGGACCACTGAGTGGTGAGGCTGACTCCACTCTGGCAGTGGTGCCCCATGGCAAACCCCTTCCCTTTGAGCAGGATTTGAAGACTCAAGATTGACTATAAAGGATCATTTTTTTTTCTTTTTGAAAGAATTCCATAGCCCGCTTCTTAGGTGTTCCTTTCCCTAAAGTGAATAGATTTGTCAAATAAAGAAGATTAACAAGAGTCCTTGAGAAAGCAGTTTGGTTGAAGAAAAATTGATTTCCACGTCATATACTTCTACACTGGGTTGTAGGCAAAGAGATGAAGAGTTTGTTGTTAATTATCGAAGGATAAAGCAGACATATCCAAGCTGGCCAGAAGCTCTCCTGCTTTCCTATCAAAAAGGTGTTCTTACTACTTCCGGGCCTAGATCAGATTTTGTTTTACTTGCTATAGAGGAAAAGGAAACTAACTTTGGATAGTCAGGAACAGCTTATCTGAGATGACAATTATGCCAAGAACTGAAGGAGGGAAAAACAAGAGAAAGAAGATTCTGGGTAGAAAGAACAGCATATCAAAATGTCCTTGGTCAGAAAAGAGCTTGGCCTGCTGGGGGAACCTAAAGGAAGTTAGTTTGGCTGGTACATAGTTAGCAGTGGAGAAAAGTGCAAGGTGAAGTTCAAGAGACATAGGCAATGCTAGATCATTAGGGCCTGGGATTTCCTGACTCGTCCTGTGATTTCATTGCTGTCCTACATAACCATTATCAAAGTAAAATCCCTCTGTGCTTTGGACTTCTACCCTACGAAATTTTTCTCCACAGATATTCAAAATTCTGCCATTCTCTGAGAGATAATGATCACATTATAATGAGTAATAATGATCCATAACATGTAAAGTACTTTATATTTTTAAGCATTACACACACACACACACACACACACACACACAATCAGTTTTAGAAAATTTCTTTTCATAAAATGTAGCTCCTAGAATTTTCAAGCCAGGACAGTTATGAGAACTTCTCCTCATGCTGCAAGGAGGAAACATAGGTTAAGGAATTTACCTGAGGTTCCAGCTGTTCTTTTATTAAAGCAGCACCTTCAAATAGAAATATAAAGCTAGTGACATGTATAATTTTAGATTGTTTAGTAGCCACATTAAAAAGGATCAGGTCAAATTAATTTTAATAATAGATTCCACTTAAATTAGGATATGAAAAAATTTATTTTGATGTGTAATCAATATAAAAATTAAGATATTTTAAGTCCTTTTTTCATATTTAGCCTCTGAAATCCAGTTTGGGTTTTACATTCACACAGATCTCATTTTGGACTGGCCACATTTCAAGTGCTCAACAGCCTAAGGTGGCTAGTGGCTACTGTACTGGGACCATGCAGCACTGGAGCCTCATAATGGGTAAGGCAGCCATAACAAGGATTGAAAGCTCCCTTTTTACAGATGAGAACACTGACAGGTCACTGACCTGGTGATGGACTTGAGCTGGGACTAGAATTTAGGTTCTTTGTCAAGAGCTCTTATCCCAGATCATATTACCCTCCCCTTGGGAATACAGGGAGGGGCGGGGCAAGAGAACTACCTTCAGTGAGCACTTGGAGATTGTGCTAGAGATGCTGATGGCACTTCAGGTTTTATTCAACCCTTATGACAACCCTTTAGAATCACTATCACTTCTCCCATTTTCCATAAGAGGTTACAGAGGCTCCAAGTGCTTTTGTTGTTAATAGTGGCAGGACAATGTCAGTCCTTTAAAGAAAACAATGTTATCAATATTAGAAAGACACCTCTTAAGGCCAAAACCTGCTGAACTTGGGCTATCTGAAACAATGCATGGCTACCCCAGCAATTCCACCAGAAACTTCTATAACCAGCTAACAGTTTTGAAAATGAAACAAAAGATGGATGAATTCTCAGAGACCCCATCCTAGGAGGACTATTTCTTAGCTCACCAAGCACCAAGGCTTCTGTTCCAGTCCATCTCTATCTTGTCCCTTTGCCCAATACCACTGTTCCAAATACATGTAATGAGGAGCATGAGGAAAAGACTCAGCTACCCCATTTGGACTAGCTGTGAACCATTTCCGAGCTATAGGCTAGTCAATACCATTTAAATAGACTCTTTATGTACTGTGAACAAATCAAGTAACAGGGATGGGTGACAAGAAGCAACCACTCCTGAACTAGAAAATTGGGTCACAGTCCTTGATAATGAAGTTCTCAGAGAAGAGGTGGGCTAAGGGGCCGAGGCCAGCATGTATCTGTTGTGACCATGCAAGCAGCTGTCCTATGGCACAACACAAATGCGACCCACAGATATATTTCTTGGCCAGGAAAACAATCTTAGGTGATAGATATCAATGCCTCCACAGGTGAGCAAAAGGAAGCGCAGAGTCACAGTAATTCCAGAATGCATGCTTATGAGAATCATGCTGTCCATGTCCCGATTACGTGTAAAACTCCAGGCGGGTAGAGAAAGCAGTTTTCCATTTAAAAAAGGAATCCAGGACAAAAATACCCCCAAATCTAGTCTGTCAGCACAGAGAACTATTTGCAGTTGGAAGCAGTCCTCAGTATTTTTTTAAATAGTAGACTCCCTCTCTTTCTGCTACCTAGGGGTACAATTTCCAGCCCTTTCTCCAAAAGAAACATTTGGCTTTCTATAGAGAACCTCTGAGACCTCGTGTGACTGAAAATGAAAGAAGGGGAAAGAGGCCTTCATCACACCCCACCCCAAATCCCCCAAGGGGAAGCTGAGGTTGGGCCCCTGTAGATCCATTTACTTTAGGAGGTACTGGGTTCTGAAGCATTTGTTTGAGAAATTACCCCCATGCCCCATCAATAGTAGCTTTCAACGGCTCTTCCCTGGTGGTCTTGTCTCTTTTAAATTTCATTTCCTGTTGGAAAGGTAACTGTTGAATGCCACTGACTGGACTCTGTTAACAGAAAACCAGGACCTGAGTGAGACGGGGGAGCCAGGATGGGATTGATGGGTGGAACGGGGTAGCTAGGTGAAGAGAAAGGCATTAACAAATACCACATGATAAATTTTTTTACTGCTTCACCATGTAAGGGAAATTGCCCCATGGGAGGAGGGGATATAAGTACAAGGGACACCGTATAATCAGCTGCCATGCTGGATGTGGATCCCTGGACTTGGCCTGCAGGCCTTATGAAGAATCCTGGCACTGCCAATCACCAGCCATGCCCCACAGCCAAGTCCTTTAACCCTCACGAATCTCAATTGCCCATCTGTTCTACCACCCAGGATGGTGTGAATTTAAATGATGCATGCAACACGCTTAGTAAGTACGTTACACCTAGTAGGTATTCACATGCAGTAGCTATGAATTGGCATAGATGGCATTTGAACTCATACGATTTAATACCATGTCTTCTACTGTATACCAGGCATTGTGTAATAAGAGCATGCCAATAGATAAGAGAGTCCTTGACTTCGAGGCAGGCACAAAAGAGAAAATTTCAACACAGCATGGTCAGAATTCTGATTGAGATAGACCATGGGGTGACATGCTACCTTCACATATGAAATATTTTGGAGCACTACTGATAGCATGGTCAATGGGGTTCATGAAAGAATTCATCCTCTAAAGTGAAAAGTCCACAAAAGCAGGAGTACTGCCTATCTCATTCAATGCTATGCCCATTAGGAGCACTGTGGGGAAAGGGGATGAGGGAATGTTTAAGGTGATGCTTAATTAAAGAAGTTAGCCAAGTGTAGAATGAGGATAAAGATAACCTGGTCAGAAGAAACTGCATGAGCAAAAGCATGTCCCTAAAGATGTATTTGAGGAATTAGAGGCAGATTGTTGAAACAAATGGAGTACAAAGTATAGGGTGTAGGAGTGAGGTGAGAAGAGGTGGCAAGAGTAATACCATGGAAAACCTTATTTATAAGCTAAGAAGTATGGCACTTGTATAGGTGAACACTCATGTGTGGAAGGCCGGAATGGGCAGCTGCTGACATGGGCTGATTTAACAGGATCTGAGCCTAAAATATGCTTTCCCTTACAGGTCTGCCAAAGTACCTATGTTTTTTCTTTTTTACTATCAAGCCCAAAATATTAACCATATTAACCAAAAACAGCTGTTACTTCTTATTCTCCAATTAGTTTATCAGATTTGCTAGCCAGATCAATTTTCACAGCAACTGTATGAGGTAGTTACTTTTATCATCTCATCTTAAAAATGAGAACACCAAAGCACAGATAGAGGCTTGCCCAAAGTCGCACAGTATACAGGTAGTATAGTCTGGATTTAAACTTAGTCACCTTGGTTCCAGAGTCCATTATCTTAATATCATATTATTTCAAATTTATCTTCCATTTTACCATTTCTCTACAGCTTTTTGCAGCTACTTGATGAATTTTTAATTTCTATAACTCTATTTTTTGATTCTTAAATTTCTACTTAATTTTCTTTAAAATGTCTACATTTTTGTCATATTGGCCTGTACTTGCCCTATAGTTCCTATTCTCTCTCTCACCATGAGACATTATAAACATATCTAATCTCTCAAATTGGTCCATTGTCTTTAGTTTTCCAGATATGAACTTTCTCTGTGTGTTTTGTCTGCTGACTCTCACTAATAGTGGCTTTTTTCTCTCTCTTGCATGCACTGTAATATTTAAAAGTAAACTTAACATTAGCAGGAGTTTGCTGTTGTTTTGGTGTACTGATTTTTTTAAATTTTGTTTTTGGTGGGAGATTCACATGCAATGGGGTGTCAAGACATTTTTAACAGGAATCGACCTTGTTTTAGGTTATCCCCTGTCACTGTCTCATGGCTTAATTAATTCTGAACCACCTTTTTATATTATTTTCTTGGTTTGTGGCTTGTATACTATACTAGAAGAATCCCAACCCCATACCCACTTATGGTGCAGGTAGAGGTTTTGATTTCTCATGAATGGGCCCAATGGCCCAAGGTGGTTGATAGACTTCTATACAAGATTCTCAGCAGAATTTTCTTTATTTCATGCTTGGGCCAGCCACTCCTCACTGGCAGCTATGAAGGGAATTTGTTTGCTATGGCCTCAGCTCTCATCACCATGGAGTACTAAAACTCCAGCCCCTAAGGACCGTACCTACTTCCCATATTTTCAGAAGACTTTTCATTTAATTCTTTCTCATTGATCATTGCTCCATTATCGAGCTTGCTCTTCATTTCTGGTACCCTACGATTTCTCCTTTTTGCATACCAGCCAGGCAATGGATGTTTTTTTCACTGTCTATTTCCACAACCATCTCTCTGTGATTGGTGTGGGGGAATGTACCTTGACAACCCAATCTATTAAATTGGCTGGAGAGTTATGATTATGCATTCAGATGCCAGTCTTTCCCTCTTATCTTTTGTCTGATTCATCTTTTTATCCTAATTCTTTAGACAGAGCCCAGACCACCAGACCAGATTAGGAAGCAATAAAAATTTGATCAATGAATGAAAAAATGATTTAATCAGTTTTCTCTTTTATTCTAAGTGGAAATTAAAGGCCATATACTATATAATTTTCTAGAGAAAGAAGACACCAGAATTCCTGGAAAGCCACCCATGCTCTCTGTAAGGCCATGCTGAACAAGCAAAAAAAATTTGAGGCCTGTCCTTGTCCAGTTCTTGGGCCAGTCGGTTCATTACTATTGACACTATTTTTCTTGAAGGGCAACTACTGCTCATTACAGTGCTGGTCTAGTAGAAATTTGAAGTCTGGCAGGATAGGTTCTTGACTGATGGCTCTAACGCTTTTTACCACATACTGATGTCCTTCTACAGTTATAACTGGAACCTGATCAATGTAGTATGTAATGATGTAATTTTTTTCTTTTGGTGCCATAAGAACTTGGCCAATTAAGTTCACATTCTTGAGAGCCCCTGGCACAGTGCTTGACACAGAATAGGCACTGAGTTAAAATTTAATGTGCTTTATTTCCTCTTTTTTATTTAAAACCATCCATAAATATTTGTTGAAAATCTACTGCTTCCTAGGGATTGTGCTTGGTGCTTGAGATGAAAAAGAATAACATGCAATCCCTATTTTAATCCTTAATTAGAAAAAGAATGTCCAGATCAAAGTTGACAATAAATGATCCTAAAAGTCTTTTGATTTAAGGTGAAAAGACATCTCAACTCATCCCATCATCATAAAATACCTAAAATACCTATAACCAGCAAAATAATATTGCCTATTACTATTTTATAAAGTTCTCTCTCCTCAGAGATGAAATGCAACTGCCAGTGAGTACGTTAGCAGACAAAAGAGAGCTGATCATAAAATGCAATTTTTGACAATGACTTTTGGGCTCCTTTTACCACTATAATCCCAGAGCCTAAAATCATACCTGTTCTAAAATAGAAACTCAATGTTTGTTGAATATGGGTATCTGCACACACATATATGGATGTGACCCATCCATCTATATGGCCCAAGATATGGTATGACTCATCCTTCCACACATACTTATTGAGGACTTCCTAGGAACAGGAGTCTGTGCTATTCTGTGATGGAGACAGACAAAAAGAAAAAGAACAAGATAGATCTCCTATCTACAAGAAATTCCCAGGTTTAACGGTGAGATAGACAGGTATGTAAATCACCATGATATAACAGAGAAAATACTAAGAGAAGATCAGAGAAAAGGACTGTGGAAGTTCTAAAGAAGTACAGGCCTGTTTATTGCTGAGGGATCAGAGAAGAATGTGGCCAATACAGACTTTATGTTTGGACTTGAAGAAGTAATTTGCTACCCTATAGATAGGAGAGAATGAGTACTGGTAAGGAAGTTCAGGTTGAAAGAACAGCTTAGGCAAAAGCAGAGAGGCAGAAAATCATAGGCTATATAAATAGAAATACAAATTTGGCTGGAAATGCATAAAGGGGTATAAAGGGGACTAAGAAGAAATAAAGATCCAAGCATGAAACAAAGAAAATTCTGCTAAGGATCTAGTTGAAGTCTACCAACCACCTTGGGACATTGGGACCACCCATGAAAAATCAAAACCTCGCCCTGCACTATATGTAGGATGGGCCAGTTGCAGGGGCTTTGAATGTGTCCTAATTTATCATTTCAGGGCATAGGATCTCTACAGAGTAACTAGTGTTTAGCATATGGCAGGGCTTAATTGATACTACAACAACCTTATAGAAGGAACATGCTGCTCCCAATGTGTACAGAGGAAGCTCCCATCTGTATGCACAGGCAATTACAAACATTCCAAATACTCTGCCCTGAACCCTGCAAGCACATCAAATACACATTGTAAAAGGTCACCCAGCAAACAGCTCTGATCAACCCAGGCTCAGGCAGAATCAAATCCCCTAAATAAGATCCACTAGACGCAGTGTCGGGAAGGTCAGAAACAACTCTATTTCACATCTTGAAGCATTTTTACCATGTGGAACATTTTAGAGTAAGAAGGGAAAAGAGAGAGAGGGAGAGAAGGAGAGAGAAGGAGAGAGGGAGAGAGAGAGAAGAGAGAGAAGAGAGAGAAGAGAGAGGAGAGAAGAGAGAGAGAGAGAGGAGAGTGGGAAACCTCTCCAGAAAGAACAGAATTCCAAGTCATTAAATGTTAAATGATTAAAAAATAAGCAGGGAATTTATTTTGCAAACCCCCCCCCCCCACTTCTACTGATTTAAAAAGCAGTTGATTTCAAAGTAGGCCATGCCAAAATTAATAATGGAGTTTCACTCCTCCCCTCCTCCACCTCCCCCATGTGTGCCCACTGTATACCTTTGTCGAGTTCGCTTGAAATGTTCCATGATGAGGTAGGCACTAACTCAGCAGTGACTGACAACTCTGTTTCTGAAAAGAAAAAGAAGGGAGGGGAGAAAGACAAGGGCAATATTAACCACAGTAACTTATGGGCTGTTAGAAACATTACAGGAGCTTTCCAAAGGCCCTGCCTTCTGAGAGAGACCACTGCCGTCCATCGCTTATTAAACTGGAGTAGCTGTTCTGCTTGCCAGGCAGAGGCGCCTGCATTACAGAGGCTATCCAAATGAACAGTCTGTAGGCCAGACCTGAAGTTTCTTTAAAACATGGGTTTGAAAATTAAAATACAAATATTTTGTTAACGAGAAACCAAATCTGCAGAGATGACCAAACATTATCAAAAATAAACTCTTTTGTTTCTTGTTAGAAGACCAGTTTTAGATGGATATATTTATTCGCAATCTTCCCATGAAAAACAAGAACAATGTTGCTCCTACTGCTGATTTCACTTCTGTTTATGCATTGATAGTATTTCTCTTAACAGAGAAATTCAGTTTTCTATTGAAACTGAGTCAAGACAAATGAAAGCTAAACATTTGAATATGGAGAGTTATTTGTGGTTACTAAACTTAAAAGATAAAATTTAAAACTACCATAAATTAAAGCAAACATGCAAGTCAGTAATCTCAAGGGCTTAATATACTATGATGATTTTAAAACTCAATAATATACTGTAATAAACAAATGATATTTTTGTTGTTCTTGAAAATTTAAACCATGACACCACCAACTAGCACATTTTAACAGGATTGCACTCATCTCTCCTTAAGTGATATCTACACACACAGACACACACACACACACACATACAAATACACACACTATATTATTAAACTTTAGTGCTGTGCAGGGTCTCAGAGAGCCCAGAAACTAGGTCATTAGATATAGAGCACCCATGCTGTCAATACACTTCCTTCATTCTGGTGCAGATACCTTTGATCAATGATGGTCCTTTTGTCTATTAAACCTAGAATCTGCCTTAGAGGCTTTTGAACACAGTACTCTAGGTAGCCACTAAAAAAGGATCTGAGTTGGAATACAAGGTAAGTTTTAGTAAGTGGAAGAACTGGGATTCAAATCCAGGTCTGTCTGACTCCACCACCCACACAACTCCCAGCAGCCCATGCTGCCTAGTCCTCAAGTCTGAAACCTGAGTTGTGTTTCACCTTATCACTTAGATAAGCACACTTTCTACATTTCCTTATTTACTAATGGGGACTGTCTACCCTAAGGCCATAGAAACCATACACTACCTTCAGTGAGCTTTGGGAAGGACAGGATGTTTACCCACCGAGACCTTGCAGAGGCTCACTTGTAGTTTGTCTACTGGGTCTTCGATCAACCTGCCACACATGGCAGAGAGAAAAGTGTTGTTTGGTTTGTGCATACCTCTTTGTCTTTCCTCTTTCCCTGTCCAGGTGGGAAAGAAAGCAAGTGGGAAAGAAAGTAGAGAAACCACACATAACCTCCCCACCTCAAAGGGCCCCAGTCACCTCCTACATTCTGAGCTAAAATAAAGCATAGATTCTTTTAAGGAAACCTGCAGTCAGATGGACAGTGTGACAGGGATCTTAAAGTAGATACAATTCCAAAATATGAAACTAGAAAGTAAAGTTTACCTAAGTAAGAAAAACGCTTAACACGAAACCTCAGTAGAAGGCAGTGCTTCTGTTATCAACCACTTGTCCTAGAATGGATATTTCATGCAGATAATTTCACCAGGAAGGGCTAATTGTCTGCATATTGGGGATCTCCACCTATGACTCTAACCACAACTCCACTCCGCCCTCCATCCTGCTGCCACCCACTTTGGCTCTTTGAATAATAGCTCCTTGTTTGTAGTATTATGGGCTACTGTGGTTCGCCTTATAAAAAGGCTCATCAAGTACTCCAACATCCAGACTTCTGGGAGATTGGGAATAGAAGCATGGCAGCCATGGCAGCATTTCAGGCATGGAGGCAAAGAGTGGGGAAGTGGTGGGATTAAGACAGATCTTGACAGCATTTACATTCAATATTTTTATAGCTTCATCTTACTGCTGCTCACAGTTAAATTGCCAGCAATATAGGTTTTGTTTTACAGTAGTAATTTTACAGAAAGTTACTTGTATGTCCCTTGGTTTTTATAACCTAAGTTTGAATTGCTGATTAGATATAATTGGGGACTGATGACAAATGAATAGATTCTTGGCACTGTTAACAGTGCAATTGTCCCCCATGTGTCCCTGGACAATAATTACCACTCAGTTCTTGGGCTACAGCAAAGATAATTTCAATTCACAAGCTCATTAAGGGTTTGTGATGATTCTAAGGAATTCCGTTCTCGGCTTCAAGATCTATTCCTTTAGATAATCACATGTTCGGCTTCTCAGATAAAATGATAATAAAAATAGATAAAATATTTTAAAATATGAGTAATCTCCTGAGAAATATTATCTTCTGAGGCCACTTTTTTTTTTTATTAAAGACAGATTATTTTATGTGAAAGTTTAATATTAGTAATTCCTCGTCATAAAAATTATGTTTTATAAGCTTTTCTTTTTTCCCCTAAAAGGAAGATTTAACTTCAAGTAAGGAGAGCTCAGCACATCTCAACTTGACCTCCCTTGATTCCAGGGTCGACAGCAGTGTTAGAGACAGGGCCAAGAGTGTTGACCCCATACGATCTCCACTGATGGATCAGTTCCTCTCCTATACACCTTACCATGATAAAAGGATGAGATATTTAATACCAGACTAGCAGCCTCTCTTTGTGTAAAATTATTGTGGTAACAACAAATCAGTATGTGTCAATTAGGAGACAGTAGAATATTGAATGAAAATACACATCTAGATTAATATACTAATTTTTGCTACTTACTAATTCTGTGATCATGTGCAAGTTACTTTCTGTAAACAGGGACAGTAAAATCATCTCACAGGACTGTAGTAAGGATTAAATTAGATAATATACCAAAAGTGTCCTGCATGGTACCCAGCATAGAGTGGACCCCCAGATCTTTCGTATCTTCCCCTCTGTCTAGTAAGGCAGATAGTAGTCATCTTCTATGTGAACATACTCTGTTTAGATGCTATGTCACTGTCTAGGTTTGAAATAACACATATGCCATGCTTTTAGAAAGACTCTTATTTCGCATGCCTTACTAATCCAAGCCAATCTTTTCATTTTGTGAGGTTTTCCTGAATTGGTCACCAGTTCTCAGAAAACATAAGTGTTTTTATGTGATTTTATCCAATTTAGGCAAATCAAGTACGTTTTAGAAAACTCCAGCTCTTATCTTTCCTGACCTCTGCAGGAGGGCAAACCATTCTTCTCCTGATTTGATCAATAGGAGCTATTATCTTTCCAGTTTCACTGATGATTGACTTTTTGGCACCGATTCTGCAAACCATAAGGTTTTGGTATTTAAGCCTGAACAGTGGGAGTGTTATTTGGGGGAAAGGAAAAAAAAAAAGCCTTGAATCCTCCTCATTGATAAAAGCCTGTACTCTCCAAAAGGATTACTGGTTCATCTCAGCAGTTGGCAGGTAGAGACCCGACGTTCACAGGATGCAGAAGCTCTTCCAAGATGCACCCAGCCATGCCACATCCTGTATCCTGATCCAGTGATACGTGAGGTTACACAGGCACAGACCAGTATACTCATGAGACTAGTGTCCTACGCAGTGGTCACAAAGAAATGTGTGAGGGAACAAATGGCTACCCCAGTGCCTTTCTTATAAATGTAGCAAAGCCATGAATTTGTTGAAGAAAAATTAAAAATAACCCAAATTTATGGTATTATTCATCTTTTTACATAGAGAAAATTGCAAAAAAAAAAAAAAAAGTCTGGGTTTTCTCTATGTCTAAGAGGCTCTGCTTGTGCGTAGAGATCTTCTGAACAATTCTATAAGGCAGGTGTCATTATTACCTCCATTTTAAGATTGAAGAACTTGAAGCAGAGATATACTAAAGCACTTACCTACTTAGTTTGTTGGGGTAGGGATGGGAATGTGATCAAACCCAGGCAGCCTAAAAGCAGATCCAGAGTGGCTCAAATTGTGCCAAAATGGGGAGGGGTGGTGAGGTGGGAGCTTGCACTCCTACTTAATCCCCTTCAGCCCCACAGAACCCAGACCCTGTGAACTCTAAACTCTGCAGAACACAGTGTGAGAACCAACCAGAGGCCATATTCCTTTCCCCTCAGTGCTTGGTTCTCTAATTCTAAAACCTAAAAAGGATGGTGGACAACACAAAGGGGGAAGAAAAAATATTTCTTGAACAACACTTAAATGCCCTTTTCCCCTTTGGAAATACTTTTCTTTTTCTTTAAATCTATTAAATTGATATTTCGGATCACATGCATTCCAGTATTTAAAGGAATTATGCTATACAAAGAAGCACAATGACACACACCTTCTTTAAAGTAAATATAGATAGTCCTGAAAACTATCTTACTTAAAACTATCATACTTGAGCTATCCTCCATGGAACTCCAGAGATCCACTCACTCACTCCTATTCATCTAACACACATGCGTGTGAGCGCTTTCTGTGTCTAAGAACTGGGATTCAAAAGCTTGACCTGCTCCCTAACAATTGTTAAAAACTTACAGTCTAATAGGGGAGAAGCACAGGAACAGAATTATAAACAGTGTGATAGGACAACGACAGAAACTGATGGAAATGGAGGCCCCAACCCGATAGTCATTCCTCCCACCCCATCCCAACCATGCTAAAAACACCCAGAGTACTGAATAAAATATCACAAGAAAAAAAAACATAATGCATAGCTGAGATTGAAAGAAAAAGACATTCTCAAGGTACCAAAAAGGAGGAGAACAGTAAGTGAAAACTGATGCAGAAGGTGCCTATTAATATAGGCCCTCTGGGCAGGGGGCTGCAACTTCAGTGCTTATTTGAATACTAAAGCTGTGGCCAGAGGGAGATCTGAGCTCTTGCCTAAAGCCTTTACTAGAATCTGGGAGAGTCCCCATCTGTGGGAATGGCTGGAAACACTTCCCCCAGTGGACCAGACAAGCTGCTAGGACCCCTGCAGTCCATCCAGAACTTGGGTAGGGTGGGGGTGGGGGGAAATGTCTACACAAGAAATCAAAAGGGTATGTAAAGACCAGAGAGGTCCAATGTACCCTTTACCCAGTTCCTCTCCATGGTTACAACTTATGTCATCATGGTACAATACCAAAACTAGGAATTCGACATTGTTGCAATGTGTGTATAGTTCTATGTTATTTCACCAAATGTGTAGATGAGATAAAATTACTACTGGAATCAAGACAAAGAACTATGTCATCCCCAAAGATCTCCCTTAAGAGTCGCACCCATCCCCCTCCTCCCAACCATACCTAACCCCTGGCAACCAGTAATCTGTTCTCCATCTCTACAATTTTGTTGTTTCAAAAATATTATATAAACAAACGCATACAATGCCCTTGAGATCCACACAATCTGCTGTGCGTATAAATGTTTTTTTCTTTTTATTGTTGTGTAGTGTTCCACAGTATGGATGTACTACACTTTGTTCAACCATTCATTCACCGCAGACATTTGGTGGTTTCCATTTTCTATTAAAAATGTAACTGTTATGAATTCACTTGAAGACTTTTGTGCTAAATTTTTTATTTCAGTAAGAAAGATATTGAATCTGGGAGTTGTATGCAAGAAGCAATAATAAGCAAACAAAGGTGGAAAGATGTTGGAAATGTTAACTAAGGCTTGACTCAAAGCTAAATATAAAGAGAAGTCCAAATGAATGGACCCAAAGTTAGCACTCCCTCATTTGCCTGTGGTGTCACTCAGTGGAGGCTTAGAGCACAAAAGAATTAGTTTATATTTCTGGCTTCAGAACAAACCGACAAAGACAGAGTAAAGAAGAAAAGAAAGCATGCTGAAAAATGCTTAGCCTAGAAACTGGTCTTATCTCCCTAAAGAGGTTTTATTTCATTTCCTTTCCGGTGCTGCAGACACCTTAGATTTCCAAAGACATCAACAAACTTCACTCTTTTCTTCTGATTTCCACTTGGCTGCTCTTCCTTATATGCTTTTCTCCCCAAAAGCGCCTCCTGGCAATTTTTCTTTCTTACTCATCCTTCTGTGTCATCTGTCTTTGTATTCCGATATTTGCCAATTTTCTCCTTTGTGTGGCCCATGCACACTTCATTTCAAATTCATAATCCATTTTGTAGTAAAAGTCTATTACCCTGTAACTGTCTCTTGCCAATTCAAAGTCACCTGTCACTCAAAAGAAACAAGAGAACCAAGAAAGATGCTTTCCTAGCTGCAATGCCATGACAGCCTGAGCATTTATTCCTGACTCTTATAAAATAAAGTCTTGGTTAAATCCTATACACACTGGGAATGAAGTTAAGTTGTGCTGGGTATTCCCTAAAGCCATAATGTATTAGCATGAACTGGAAAACTAGATGGTCAGAAGGATTTCTTTTAAAACTCCTTACTTTCCCTTGGAGTTTAACATTATTATGTTCATTTATTTATTTGTTGATTCATCCATCCATCCATCCATCCATCCATTCATCCATCCATCCAACAAATGTTTTTTGAGCACCTACTCTATTCCAAACTAGATAAGTGCTAACTAGGTGCTGGGATATAATGGTAAACAAAATTAAGATTTTTCCTTCCTTTATGAAACTAACTGTGTGGTAGGGACACAAAGAAGTAAGCAAAGAATTAAAATATAGTATGATAAATGCTGTGTATGGGGTGGAGGTGGGGGTGAGGACAAAGGCACTTAGCATAGCCTTGGAGGATCCTGTCTTGACCAAATATTTTGGTGATGAAACTTATGTGGTTTCTGGAGAGCCAGATGTTTAGATGGACACAAGGAGCCTAGATTCTCTAATTTTCTTCTTTGAATAAAACAAGATGGTTTTTTTTCTGCAAAAAGTGAACACAGAATTGAGAACTGTACAGTGGGGATACCTTCACCTGATGTAATCACATGATTGCCCTTGCCCACATGATTTGGCTACTAAACAGAGTCTTCTATTAGAAATAGGAAATGCCTCTCTCCCGGGTTTAGTGATGTGGCTCTAGCCCTGTGGACTTCCTAAATCAATTCCTCAACCAGGACTGGGTCTTTTATGCTTTTATCTCCTTAGCAACATAAATATCTGCTAGGACTGGAGGGTTAGTCTAATCTAAAAGGTTCTAAATTCTGATTTCCTTTTACCTTTCTAATTTATACTTGGCTCCAGAAAGAGAAAAAATAATTGTCCATTCAACATGATACTATGCACAGGTTAAATGACTTCTGCCCCAGCCAGATCCATGAGAAAATAGAAAATAAATACACACACATGCACACACACAATATTTAATACACAAATTACACCTCTTTAAAATAGTATGATGTTGACATCGATCTTTCTCATGTTTGAACCTCAGATAGAATACTTCTGTTTCAAACTATGTTTAAATCACAGCAAAACAACATAGTTAACAGGAAAAACAATAACAAATCTGCTAACTCAGTGATATTCAGTTTTCTATTGAAAAAAAATGTGGAATTACTCTAATTTTCTACTTTACAATTTGCATTTAATTCTACGGTCCACGTGTCCTTTGGTCACCAGTGAGTACGTGTTCTTCCTTTCGTTTTGATTAGACAGTAAACTTTCTGAGGCCAAGAATCATGGCTCACACATCCTCTGTGTCCTTCCCTAGTTTCCACGTTATCCTGGAACAGGCTAGAAGGGAAGCAGTCTAACACTGGGATAAAAGGTATGACTTTAGAGTCAGTCATGTTCAAATACTAGCTCTGTCTCATACTAGCTTATGACTCTGGACAAATTATACTTTAAAACGTCAGTTTTTCATTCATAAAATGGGCACAATAGTAATGCCCTTGTAGGACTATAATGAGGATTAACTAGGAAAATATTCAGAGATGAGTTCAATGCCCAGGCCATAGTAACTTTCTGCAAAGTAGCAACTATCACTAGTAAAGATTTTTTTACTTACCATAGATACAGTTTGAAGCATATTTAATACAGTCATTCCCAAACTCAGCTGAGGAGCACAGATTCTTGCACCCCTAACCCTAAACTATTAAATCTCTTTAGGCGAGTCTTATATAACCAGTCTAGCACTGGTCCTCTATAAACCACCGGTTTAGGAAAACTCAAATAATAATATACCTGTAAAAAATGAACAACAAACAAAAAAAGGTTTAAATAAACTGAGAAGTTTAATGTCACAAAAATCTAGGAAAAAGGGAGGTGGTACACTAAAACTTAACTCTTGTTTTTGTCATAAAATTCCAAAGTGGTTAGCAACCTCAATATTGAGATAGCCCAATGAATATTTACCAAGAAAAAATTGGTACCTCCTTTATGTTTTTAAAGCCAAATATATATGGTTAACTTAAAGATTCTCTTAATTGGTTGACTAACAATTTAGCCAATTAGACTTTTAGGAGGAAAATTATCAACCTGTAAAGAGCAGGGTGGTATTGTCTCATCTACTATCTATATTACATAGGACCTCAACGGCTGGGAATTTTATGTTTGTGGAGCTCTCCACCAAATGGGCAAATTGTGCACTCATCCTACTCTAGGCATAGGAGAAAGAAACAAAATCCTTTTCAGCTTTGATTCTCAGCCACTTATAGCATCTACAAAGAGAAGCCCACTTTGGATGCAGTTGAAAGAGCTATTAAGATTCCAAGCACCTCACAGTAATACAAGTACCTTGTATTTAGGTAGCACTTTTCCTTTCAATAAAGTCTGTACACAGAACAGACATTAGCTCATGACTCCACATGTGAAGGATCAAGGCTCGAGATAATCATACCCTGGTTGGAGTTGAGGAAACCCAGACGCGGCCAAGGAACTTGCCTAAGGTCCCCTGGCATGTCATCAAATGCCAGGAGAATGGAACCACAATCTTCCTCACCCAAACCTGGCTCCATGCAGGCTCTCTATTACACTTCTAATGAAGCCTCTTCCCTAATTTTAAGTTTTTTTTTCTTTTTTCTAATCCCCTCTAGCACACTGTTAATTCAACCATTTCAAAGTTCCAAAGAGTAAAAAGTGAAATTTTTAAAAAGAACTATTTTTGGAAAAAAATATCTATTGAAAGTATAATTTGTATTTTTTGGCTATCCCTGGAAACCAAGTGTTTAAGTTAATGGGATTGAGAGACTCCTGAATTAGTGGAAATTATTTTAATCAGAGAAGTAAATTTAGGAGGATTACTATTATCCTGCAAGATAGTAAGATGGTTTTGCTCCAGTCATATTAGCCTGGGCGTGTAGGATCTAGATGGCTGGCAATTTTGAAATACTTAATTTGCCTCAAATTGCTCCAGTTTAAAATGTTTTGCCCGTCTGGACTGGGTTTCCTGTACTACGTCATTATTGATAGATAGCCTGGGGAGATCAATAATTAAAATTAAATACAGGGAAACATTAAGCAGAACATAAGTTGGGACCAGAATCCCTTCCCAGAGCCTCTTAGCTTAATCTCTCCCTCTTCTGAGATCCCATAGTGCTTTATTTATTCCTCTCTCAAGACATTTTACACTTTGTAAGGTGACCTAGAATTGCTTTATATGCTGCTTTAACAAGATTGTGTGGTTCTTGAGGCTAAGGATGAGGTCCTACTTATCTCTACATTATTTGCAGCATCAACTGTTGCATTGTACACACAGTAGGCACTCAACAAATGTTTTCTGAATGTATGAGTGACATAATAACTGTAGTCTCCATATAGTATCACATTTATTTGTATAAGGTAATGCAATAGATTGCAAAATGGCCACAATTCATTCTTCCCTGTACCCACAACTTTTTGCAGCTCTTCCCAGAAGAGATGGAGTCTACTTCCCCAACTCGAATCTGGACTGGCCTTTGTGACTTTCTTTGGCTAACACAATGTGCCAAGATCAGCTTGGCCCAGACCAGACCAAAGAACCACCCACCAACAGACTGACTCACGAGATAAATACATGCTTGTTGTTTTTGGACATTAAATTTTGGGTTTGTTTCTTATATAGCATTATTTGTGGGCAATACATACCCATTTAACAGATGAAAACACTAAGGCTCAATGAAGTTAGGAATGAGCCTAAAGCCATCAAGTGAAAAGGCCAGGATCTGAACCCAGTCTTTCTGATCCTTCAGTCTTTCCACTAAATAAATTGACTAAATTTCAAATATTCTTGTGCATTCAGAAGTAAGTTTGAGAAACTAGAGGCAAGAAGCAAATGGAAGAGGAGCTTCCTTTCATTGCTGTGAAGCACAATAAAGAACTGCTTCATAGGGTAAGCCATCCTAGTCTGATGTCAGGTCTTGGTAGCTCATTTGATTAGATTTAAGAGATGCAAAAGTACAGAATCCTTTTCAAGCAATGATCTGGAAGAAATGGTATTCTCACATCCACAAACACAGAGTTCAACTAATAGCAATTGCTATTCAGAGTTTGTAATTTGGTCATTTCCTTGTACAATATATTTCTTATTCATTGTCTTATCAAAGGGAAAAATAATTTTGTACATAGTTAATTTTGTGACAATTCTCTTCCACTATTAATCTGTCAAGACTATTTTGGTTTTCCGACCTGATAGAAACAGTTTGAGCTAATTCCCAGGTGTCGATATCTGCATCTGAAATGTAGTTCTAACTGCAGCCTTTAAGCAGCGTTGGTATTTGTGGCTGCAGGCATGGGAACTTTTCACAATAATGCAAGACCATGCTTTGGATTTGATAAAATGGCCTTTATGTGAAAAGGCCTCCCAGAGCTGTCAAACAGCAACATCTCAGGAGGCCTTCCTAGTCAACTGCAGTGAACAGGAACGACCAATGCTACCGTTCACATGATGGATGGGGCGGCCTGTTCGCTCATGTGTGTCACCTACCAAGATGGGCTATTTGATCTCCGGCTGATAAGAGAATGTTGTTAATAGCTGCTTTGCTCCGAGAAGCTGTATACCTTCCCCACATGGAATGTGGTCATCCATTTTCAGTCAGGGATGACCAAAATATCTGGGGGAATTTGTTGCAACTGGTGGAACTGCTTGGGAGAGAGAAGCAACCCAACTGGTTCTGTTTTGCTGTTCCTCCCTTAAATCGACAGTTGAGGTCCCATACTGCGACATTCACTAGACTGCCTCCGCCTTCTGCGGGTCTTGCCCCTAAGCATTCTTGCTGCCCTCATTTTCTCCTGACCTGCTGCCTCAAGGTCCCCAGCAATCAAGTATATCCTTAGCACGTGGGAGAAATTTATTTAGCAATTTTGGAGTGGAAAAGTCTTTTCAAAGTTTGACACAAAACCTAAAAGCCATAAAAAGAAATGATAAATTTGATTACACTAAAAATATTCTATGAGGGGAAAAAAATAGTATCAAAAGACAAATGAGAAACTGGCAAAAATATTATTGCAATTCAAAAAGCAAAGGGCTAGCTGCTACTATACAGTAAGCAAAAGCTCCTAAAAATAAGCAAAAAAAAAAAAAAAATCCAAGAATACAATGATTAAGTGGGCTAAAGAACAGATAATTTACATATAAGGAAATATATGTAGTTCTTAAATGCATGAAAACATGCTAAGCTTACTAATAATATAAGAAATATAAATTAAAATGTCAATGAGGTACATTTTCCCCAATCAGATTAGAAATTTAAACAGAGCTTGATAACTCACTACATTGAGAGGGATATAAGGAAACAGGGACCCTTATATTGGTAAGTATAAATTGGTGAAACTTGGCAATATCTATGAAAATTTTAAATGCAAATACCCTGCGAACAGCAATTTCACTTGTAGGAATTTATCTTACAGATTTATTCAAATATGTATGGAATGATATTTATATAATATTTTAATGCAGTATTGTTTATAACAGAAAAAGATTGGAAACAACTTACTTGTCTAGCAAGAAGGAGATTAGTTATATAAATTAGGGCCTATCTAAAATTTACAGTGGAACACAATGCAACTGGTAAAAAGAATAAAGAAGCCCTGTATGTACTGATTTGGGGGGAAAAAAATCACCAAAATATATCCTTAAGATTAAAAAAAAAAGTACTGCTTGTGTATATAGAAAAATATCATTTGCGTAATATCATTGGGCATATAATGTTATATATAATGTATATATGCATACACATACTGTACATACACATTCTATGTACAGTCATATGCTGCTTAAAGACAGGGGCATGTTCTAAGAAATGCCTCGTTGGACAACTGTGGGAAGATCATAGAACGTACTTACGCAAACCTAGATGATCTGATTTGCTACATAGCTAGGCTATATGGCATAGCCTACTGCTCCTAGGCTGTGAGCCTGTAAAAGATGTATGAGGCTGCTGCCAGTGTAACATGGCATACCGTGTTACAGCAAACTTCTTTTTTTTAATAAGTAGAAAAAGTACACTCTAAAATAATAATAAAAAGCATAGCATAGTAAATACATAAACCAGTAAATAAATACATAAGCCAGTAACATAGTCATTGATTATCATTACCAAGTATTATGTACTATATATAATATGATCTATAGTTTTATATGACTGGCAACACAGTAGGTTTATTTATACCAGTGTCACAATAACCATGTGAGTAATGCATTGTGCTAGGACATTACAAGGTCACTAGGCGATAGGAATTTTTAGTTCCATTATAATCTTATGGAACCACCATCGTATGTGTGGTTTGTCACTGGCCAAACATTGTTATATGCACATGACTATATACATACACATTCTTTTATATATATATGTGTATGTATGGATGTATGTGTGTATGTATGTGTATATATATATACACACACATGCATGTATATACAAAAATTGGGAAGTGTCTACATTTGAGGAGGGAAACTGAGAGAAGAAGACTTTTTTTTTTTATTACATATTCTTTTATACCATGTGCAAAGTGGAAGTTTTTTTTTTTTTTTTTTTTTTTTTTTAAGAGTACTCATGATTCCTCTTTTATACAACAAGTGTTTCTCTCGAGTTATGCCTAGCATGTTATGGGACTTCAGAGGAATAGCATCTCAAAAATGGGTGAGAAAGTAATAGAAGTGATTATCAAAGTTCACCAAGGGATGCTGAACTTTGAGTTGAATCTTCAAGGTCATGTGGGCATTAACTAGGCTGACAAAAGGCTCTTCTGTCCCAGGGAGGAGAGCAAATTTTGGGAACTACATATTACTGCACATTCATTTTTGCTTTTTTAGAGCACTCATCTTTATATCCTCCAGTACCAGACACTTATTAGGTACGTGATATTTGCTGAATATCACTGATTGAGGCAGAAGAGGACCTAGGTCAAAAGATGCAAGACCTGCCCTAATGGCTCACCCATTAATAAGAGGTAGCAGTGATGGTAGTGAACAGAAAGAAGAAGCAATATGGAGGGAGGAGGAGGACTTCAGCAAATACAACACTAACTTGCAGAACAATCATACTAGTAACACTCCAAATATCAGTGATAGTTTGCAAAGCACATTTATACATATCTTCACAAACGTTTATTGAAGTATTATAATCCCGATTTCAGTTGTGGCAAAACCAAGGATTGGAGAGTGATGTGCTAAAAGTCACTGCTAAATATAGGCCAATTAAGATTTGAACCCATGGTTCTGTCCCTTACTCTACAGTGGCCTCTATTTTAACCATAACTAATTAAATCTTTTTACTAGGATGTATATATATTCCATCTCTTTAAACACAAATACCCTGAGCAGAAGTCTGCACGACATAATTAACCTATTCCAGGAATGTTTGTTCCATTCTCTGGCATTTAATGTGTTATCTAGTACTTATTTACATTATAAACTCTGTTTGACATTTACAAGGGCTGTGCTTTTTATAAAGTTCACAAAACTAAAAAAAGTATCCAAAGAAATTCTCCCCAAAAGTTACAATGCTAAGATATAAGGTTAGGAATTTTTAGTCATACTGGACAAATGTCACTATTTACTATTTATTTATTTATTTATTTATTTAATATCCTTTTCTATTGTCATATCATGTTCTCTACACTGAAATGTGAAATGTGAGAAGTAGAGTTAGTCAGGCAATAAAGGTGACACAGAGGAGAGAAGGGTCATTACATTTCATGACAACCATGTTGGTGATGGTAGACTGGCTTCTCTAGAACACTTAGAGGTTAACAGTTACTAATAATCCCTCTCAGGGTGTTCCTTCTTTGTGCAAAGACACTCGTAGACTTTCCTTTCTTTACCTCAAAGAAGCTCAAAAGCATTGACTCCTGGTGTCTGTAAACTTCCCTACTTAGCAGAGCTCAACGGGTATAGCAACTAAATCACAATGAAATCTGCTGCATGGATAGATAAACGAATCACAGCCCAAATCGGACATGGGAAACAATGGCGACCACAGGGGTAAAGAAGAGCTGCCTCTCCCTGCCAGTCACTGATTGTCTAGTTTTCCATACTGCAAGGTGCAGAATGCCTGTGCTGGGATGCTCATCATCGGGCATAGACGGCATCATTCCAAATGCATATACGGCAAATGGGCAAGCTAGGAAGTGACCCCATTGCCTTGACTTTGCAAAACAAGACCTTATTTTGCAGCATGTCAGCAATCTGGCAACCCCAAATAATTTTGAAATAGCTATGAACTATAGATAAATATTTTTCAATGTTCTGAGTGGTTTAATTGGAAGTCTCAAAACCCATGCTGTAAAACTCATGTATGTCAATTGGAAATGAATCTTCCAGTTCTCTACTAAAGACAGGGTATTTAGTTTACACTTGGTTTTGACTGGCCTTTTAACTAACTATAATAGTGCCTTATGTCAGGAGGATTCTGGTTACTCTATTAAAATGCCAAGAAAGTGAGTTATTCCCCCTTCCCCTTTAGTTTTTTGTTTTGTTTTGTTTTGAGAGAAAGGAAGAGAATCTGGCTTTTACCTTTTTATTTTATGTAAACATATGGCATGTGCTTGGAATGAGGATACATGAGGAACTAGGTTTTCAAATGCACAGCTGAGTTGCTGGGAGAGAGTTCCATCCAAATATTTTATCCTCAATGAAAAGTAAAACTTCCCTTCCCTGAAAAAGAGGTTTGGAATTTTGTTTTTAAGGGTAAAACGGTTCATAATAAAAACAAAAAGTCTTCCTGGATGTCAAAGAGCTCATAAAGAAAAGAAATTTAGATGAGTGAGGCCTGTGAATCAGTAACATGTGGAATACTTTCAACTACTTCAGAACTTGCAAAAATGGCACCGGGATTGCCAAGGCACTCCTTTCATCCTTCTAAGGACAGATTTGGAAACTGGCAGTTTAGCCTGGCATTGGAGAGTCAATGTATTAAAAAGGGTGGGGTGGGGTGAAGCAAGCCTTCCCTGGACCTTCATGTCTGAAGATCCAGGTTCAAAGTGCTCCTTGGAGTTTCAGCCAAAATATCCTCTTTTCCCAGCATTCTCTTCCTGGGCAAATCTTCAGGTTCGCTTCAACAATGAAAAAGGCATAACTCAATGAAGCCTGTTGACTATGTCAGAAGATACAGCTCCAGATTTATGAGCGCAACTCAATTTTATTTCAAAAGTAGAGCCCTTGTGACCTCTGATTGCTGGTCAGACTATGGGAAAGATATATCAAAGCAGGGACTATCTGCTCCCTCTTAAGAAGCTGATAGCTGAGAGAGAAAAAACAAATGGAGAAAAAACAAACGAAGAAAATTTAAAATGATGCAAGACGGATCCTAAACTGAATAAAAGCAAGTGTTGTAGACATCAAGTATTCTGAGCAATAAGGAAGAAACATTGGGGCAGAATGAGAGGCTGCTTAGTCTGTTGAACTCATTCACCAACATCCACACATCCATTCTTCCATATAGACATCACTGTTAGGGAGTAAAACCAAAAGAATGGGAGCGATAATGAAATTTCCAGTCTCTCTATTCTACCAAACAAACTGCAATCCAGAATTGCTTGAGACACTTGATGAGAGATCTAGAAACCATATCACTTAAGAAACAGTTAAAAGAACCCTAAATGCTTGGCCAAAGCAAGAGAAGACTAGTGAATGACTAATGGCTGTTTTCAAATATCAGAGTGGTGATATGTGGAAGGAAGATATGATTTATTCTGTGAAGTTATAAACAGCAGAGTCAGAACTGAGAAATTGAAGGCAATTGTTAGACCAGTTACAGAAGTTACACCAAAGCAGGTTTTACTTGAAAATAAAGAAGATAATCTAACAATGAGTGGTACCAAAATGGAATGGATTAAGCAATGACCACCAAAACACTAAAAGCAAATATTCAGTGATAGTCTACTATTTTCAGACATTTAACTACATAGTTTTTACATGAGCTGTCTTATTTCATTCTCATAATTTTATTATAATTATCATCTTCTCCTTTATTATTCTCATTCCACAAAAAATTAAATGGAGGTACGGAGAGATTAAATAATTTGTCCAACTCATGCAACCAATATGTGGCTGAGCCAGGTTTCAAAGCCGAAGTCCATGCTCTTACAATTATATCATACTACTTAAAAAGACATTTAAAGGAAAGCAAAATAACAAATGTAGGTGAGGACGTAGAAAATTTAGAACGCTTGTGCATTGCTACTGGGAATGTAAAAAGGTACAGCCATGGTGGAAAATGCTATGGCAGTTCTTTGAAAAATTAAACATAGAATTAGCATATGATCCAAAATTCTACTTCTGGGAATATACCCCAAAGAATTAAAAGCAGGGACTTAAACACATATTTGTACATACACCATGTTCATAGAAGTATTATTCACAACAGCCAAAAGGTAGAAGCAACCCAGGTGCCCATTTTCAGATGAATGGACAAACAAAATATGGTATATATACACAATAGAATATTATTAAGCCTTAAAAAGAAAGAAAATTCTGGCACATGCCACAACAAGGACAAACTATGAATATATGATGCTAACTAAAACAAGCCAGTCACAAAAGAACAAATACAATATGATTCTAATTATACAAGGTAACTAGAGTAGTCAAATTCATGGAGACAGAAAGTAGCATGGCGGTTGCCAGAGGCTGAGGGGGAGAAAGGAATGAGGCATTATTGTTTAAGGTGTACAAAGTTTCAGTTTGGAAAGGTGAGAAGGTTCTGGAGATCAATGATGATGATGGTGACAGAACAGTGTGACTAAACTTAATGCCATTGATCTATACACATAAAGATGATTAAAATGGTTAACTTTATGTCATGTATATTTAACCACAATATCGTTTAAAAAGGAGTGAACTGTTTATGGCTAGAAGTGTTCAAGTAGAGACTAGATGTCCCTATGTCAGAGATGCTGAGAAAAGAATTATTATTCCAGGAAGGAGTTGGATTAAATGAACTCTGTGATCGCTTCCAACTCTAAAATTCTATGACAAGATAAGCACTTCATAAATTATGGAAGTAAAAATTGTTTTATTTTTCCATAAAAATACAGACTACCTTTTATCCTGGAGCTTCCCAGCCTGGACCCTGAGACAGCTGGGTCCTGGAATTGATTTACAATCAGATTCTCTCATTGTTTGTAAAGTATATTACCAGAAAACCATTTCCAGCTCCATTTTAATGAGGACCAATTTGTTATTTTATTTTATTTTTTTGGAAACCCCTGACTTCCATTGTTACAGAAAAGATATAGGAAAAGAAAACCTAGGTCTTGCAGTTCAAGAATTAATGAAGGCCTGAAACAATTATGCCTTAAATATACAGAGGTCTCTTTAATGTAAATAGACTGTATTTCACAGCAAATCTTCTTAGAACAAGGGATCCATTTCAGCGTGACAGAGTGGGCGATGTAGCAGGGCTATAGTCTGTACTCAATTTGCAATTTTACTTCCGTTGACGTTGACTAATGTACAAATAGCCTGGCTTAAAGGATCTGGGAAACACTAGGTCACAGTGTGAAATATATGCTAATATAGCACAATTTATATAAAAACAGAGGAATGTAAATAGCTAACCGGAGCCAGAGGTAGTTGCTCCAGCCAAGTAAGGACTAAAGAACATTGATAATGGAAAGAGAATGTTCTAGTTAAAACCTCCAGGCACACCACCCTCAGGTTTTCCTCCAGTTTAAATGCAATGATAAAATAAAACTGAATTTCTGCTCCTATCTGAAAGTATGTGTGTGTATCTGCATTACTGACCAGAATATGACATGTTAAATAATGTTGATTAAAAGTCGGTGTGCTACAAAGTTCCCACAGAGAAGAAACTAAAAGAATCATGAGGAAAAGCTGAGCACCCACACACCTTAAAAATTAAAAAAAAAAAGGCAAAGTGTGCTAAATTGGCAGGCAGCATGACAAAGTGGAATAAACATGGTTAAGAACAACTGCTATTTATTTAGTGTTTATGGGGTCAGGCATAAGAATTGCAGACTCATTATCTCATTTAATCCTCACTATGTGGGTTAAGAACCAGTACAACATGAGATGCAATCAGAGATTAATAAATTCCACCAAAGTCATTCCACAGTAAGACCATGGCTGACTCTTGTATTAGCCTATTCCCAGACTCAGGTAACCTCTTGTACCTGCTACAGGTTCTGATTGCTTGGATCTGTGTAACAGCATTCAAAGGGAAAAAAGAACAAAAATGGGGGGGCGGGGGAAGCAGCCATTGATGGATTCTGGATAATTGAGGCAGAAAACCCAGAATTTAAGGTCTAAGGGTGAAGTTGAAAGTTACATATAATTTATTAGATGGAGTGAGTTTGGTTCTTTGCTGCTGTCCATCTTCCATGTCAGAATCCACCCACCATATGGCCACACTTTTCTAATAACCTTCTCATTAGAACCTTCACTGGCTCTATTGCACATGAGATAAAATTTAAAGCCCTCAGCAGGGTATGCAAAGTCCTTTATAATCTTGTCTCCCATTATTCCAGCCATGCTAAATTACAGCTCAGCATTCCAAACACTTTGCCCTTTCGGTCCCTGATTCTTTATACTAGGACTCCCATTTCCACCCCTCTGCCCATTCATTCTTAAGTATTCAAATTAGGACAGGGATCCTATCTATTTTATTCACTACTGTAATCTCAGTGCAAGGAATATAGTTGGTGCTGAATAAATGTTTACTAAATGTAGGAATGAGGGAAATACGGAGTGGTATAAATGAAATAAAGGAGGAAGGTAGAGAGGAAGCAAATATTCTCTGCTTGTCTTTCATCCTTCCGAGATGACTTCATCCCCTCCTTTGAGCTATTCAGAACCTTTATACACCACTTTATTCTGTTTTTCACGTTTATCTATTTCTATATATTTTTTTTCCTACCTAGATGCTCAGCATCCCAAGGGCAGAGACTATGTCTGTCTAGACAGCCAATGCTTAGTTCAGTGCCTGGCAGTAAATAAGAAAAGACTGAATAAATTTTTGGAAGTCTCACTTTAAGGAACCATTTATGTATCAGTAACTTGGAGGTCCCACTCAACATTTGGATTGGGTGTCTGTAACTCAAGTTCGATAGACTAAGTAAACAAATATGATCCAAGTAAGGACTCCTTCTGTTTTGGTGAGCCAATTTAGATTTATGCACTAAAGCTCTCACTCCTTAGAAAAACTAAAAAGGTCTTTACTCAGAAGCTGTTTATATATACTTTTCAGAAACTTAGTTATCAGATTTCCCAGTTCAGAGTTGACTAGACACAACAAATTGAGAGCAGGAAAGGAGATAGAGGTAGATAACTAGAAAGTACTCAGGAAAAAGAGAGGAGACCCAAGGGCTGAAAAAACACCTTAACGGCTTGGGGCAATTAGTCTAGAGTTCAACAGATGGTGGGTATGCACTCTATGGCAGCACCATCCAATAATTCACAATGATGATCATGCATTACTATGAAAAGGTAGCTCCCTTTAGGAAGACAGGTATGTGTGCAATCCATTAAGGAAGACTTCCATTAAACAGCAAACTATTTGGCATTTAATGAAGAATGCTTCAGTTGGTTGGAAAATTCACTTAGGTGTAATAGTTAATGAGCTGACAATGTCAGATATAAGATGTGTTCCTACAGAAATCAAAGAGACTTCCTATTATGTAGCTGTCCATTTCCAGCTATCCAACACATGGAAAAGGACCAAAAGAAACATCAGCATAAAAACACACTTTAACTCTGGGTCCTAAATACAATTCCAGGAGAGGCTGCATTTCCATGAATCTCCCAACCAATCTACGAAGTTTGCATGAACCCTAAATGGCCCTCTGCACAGGAATTCTTTGATGCAAGGAGAATCAACACAAAGTCAACAGAAGCAGCTAGCTCCAACACCCTAATGACATTTAGAGGACTAGTATCCAATGCAGAATTAGCCAGCAACAATTCTCTGTCTGAGCCACAGAGCTCTCACTATGCATTTAATTTAATCCTATCCCATGTAGCATCCTTTCAAGGATAGACAAACAGCAAGTTTTAAATGTAACTGGCTTGGGGGCAGAGAATAGGGCAAATACTTAGAACGGGCGGGAACAGCAGCGTACAGGCCCTAGAGCCCTAGAGCTATCTCTAATTAACCAGATGCCTTCCTCCCGTTCCCACCCACATTATAGGCTTCCCTGAGTTTGAAGTTCCCAGGGCAATCTGGGAACCCCTTTGGATAAAATATTCCCATTACCCACCGCCTTCTCCTACCATTCGGCTACATTCATTCATTCTACCTTATTTAGAGTTTATTTTGTCCCAGGAATTAAGCCAGGCGATTCCACAAAAATGATCTCATTTCTGTAACAAATTTGGGAATGGCATGTTTCAATTTGGTCTTTGAACTACAGGGTACATAGAAAGAGAATTTATTAATAAATAGATCGAGACCTGTTTAGAAAAGAATATTTGTGGCTTGCTAAGAGAAAAGGAAAAGAACTAAAGTTTAGTAATCACCTACTGTGAGCCACACAGGGTGTAGGGCTTTGCAACCCTTTGTATCTTATTTGATCTTTACAATAACTTGGCAAGGAAGCATTATATAGTAGATGAGGTAAACTCTGGCTCTGAAAAATTACTCTTTGCTCAAAATCATGTAGCTAGTTGATGACAGAGCCAGGATGCAGATCTGGATCTGTTGGACCTTAAAGGCCAAATTTACTCCACTCTATCATAATTTTGAAGAATCGGAACATTTTTCTTTTGGACAAAACTAAATGAAGTTTTAAAGTGGTGGTCTGTTATACTATCATCCTAAATCAACCCAGTTAGAAATCTTGATGGATTGCTAAGTACTAACCCCACACTCCTATACTATTGAATATTTCTAAGACCTCACAATTTGGCACAAAGCAGCTTCAAGAATAGCCCTAAGTGGGGAGTATAATCACAGATCAAATTCAGAACCCTGAAAAGGTGTGGAAAGACCAACCTCAACTTTTTCAGCCATTGTTTCTAGAGAAGGCTTCCTTCCCCTTGTTGCCCATTTCTCAGCAGTGTGGGCAGAGCTTGGGACACCGAATAGTTCTCCTAATCACCGATATCAATCAGTTAGATCCAGAGGCAGAAGACGTGCTACAAGCTGCCAGGCTTAGTTTGGGTAAGTAGCAAAGCATAAAGAACTTTTAGAAAGCAATTCAGATTCTCATAGGTTTCCTCTGGACTTCAGTTTTCCATATGTGTAAAATGGAGGTGGGAGGTGGTGATAAAATCTCTTGCTGATGTTTGTTATAATGATTAAAGCAATAATATTTAGAAAGCATGGAGCTTAATACCTGGCACATTGGAGTCTCTCAATTATTACAGCTGAATATCTTAAGTATCTTTAATGTTTTCTTCATTTTTGTTCATATTTTATGTGCTTAATAAATCATAATAATAGCATGAGGTAACTTATATTGTGTGCTTATTATGCATCGAGCACTGTTCCAATTACTTATTTAATCACCACAACAGCCTTACAAGATAGGTACTATTATTATTCCCATTTTACCAGTAGAAACACTAAGACACAACCTAACTGTCCTTTGATGGATGATTGAATAAAGAAGATGTGGTGCATATATTTAAGAGACTACTACTCAGCTGTAAGAAAAGATGAAGTATTGCCATTTGTGACAACATGAATGGATCCTAAGATGCTAAGCAAAATATGGAAAAGGAAAAAGAATGATATGATTTCACTCATATGTGGGATATGAAAGCAACAAACAAACAAAACAAACAAACTCAGAAACACAGACAACAGAAGAGTGATCATCAGAAGGAAAGAGGTGTCAGGGAGGATGAAGAGAGTAAAGGGGATGATGGAGGGAGACTAGACATTGGGTGATGAGCATACAACGCAGTATACAAATGATGTATTATAGAATTGTACACTTGAAACTTATATAATGTTATTAACCAATGTCACCCCAATAAATACAATTAAAAGTAAACAAACAAACAAATAAATATTTTAAAAAGAATACTAAGGCAGAGATGAAATATTCTGCCCAGGTTATATGTCTAGTTAACCAGGAAGTCTGGTTGGATAGCCAACAAGCTTTATACTATGCCACTGGTGGTAATTCTGTTATTATTTTGTATTCTTATTATAGCTCCCTTTAGTTGCAATGGGATTCAGATTCAAATCCTTGAAAGCAGCTCCTTAGGAACAGTCTAATTTATCAAAAGCATATATTTTAAACTTCCAGAGTCTGTGAAAGAACATTTAATTCTCTGACACTTAAAGCAATCTCTTCAGTTTAACTTCCTGGCTATTTAAAGATTTCTTGAGCTTGCTCCAAGTTTACTGAGCCTACCCAGAAAACAAAACCTTCCTAATGGCTTTGGTTTTGTGGACTTCGTAAACATTCTTCAAATGATAAAAGGATCACATGTGGTGTTATCTTATTGAATAATGATCTGGTGTGTCTTCCTCTAAATGAAATGTTTGAGCAGTGTTTCTGTATGCCAGTGATACATTAGAATAATACCATATATTTATATAGTGCTTTGCAATTTTCAAAGTGCTTTCTCAATTACTGTCTCATTTGATCCTCACCACAGGCTTGCAAAGCAAGCAGGGCAACTGTTATTACCATCCTCATTTTATAGGCAACGTGGTCAAACAAAAAGTATCCTGGGCTTTGAAGAAAAACAGAATACAGTTCTGTTCCCTGATCCTCAATATTCTAGCTGTGTAACCTTGAACTAGTTTCCTAACCTTTCTAAATTTCAGTTTCGTCATCTACCAAATGGAGATGATAACTTACAAGGATATGCAGAGGATCAAATGAGATCGTCTATGTAAAGCAATTTTGAACAGCGCCTGTCACTGATTATTTTTATTATTATTATCATGATGATCATGATGTATTTAATTATTTTTACTTTCGGTATTATTTGCTACTAGGACAAAACATTATTTAAAAGAGAAAACCAAAAGAGAGGTAGCAAGAGCAAATACCGAAACAATTTGGGCAAAATGGGCTTTAATTCCCTTTCAGGCACTGGTTGCCAAGGAAGAAAATGTGTGACTCCAACTGGGTGGACCACTCATGAAGAGCACCAGAGTAAGGAAAATGAATTTGGACTGGCTCTGACAGCCCAAGAACCCCCATTTCTGTGCCAGAGACCTCTGCTCTCTAGGAACAAACCTGAAGCCCAACCCCAGCGAGAAAACCCTGTCTTTAAGACAAGCATTGATCCCAGTCTTGGGTAAGTTTTACTTAGCCTTACCTGGGCGTCAGCCTTCTCTGGGCTTCCAGCCCCACCCCATCCCCCAGGACAGACTAGACTGCTGAAGCTGGGGTAGAAGCTCTGTGAGGAAGGTGCAGAGGCAGGAGAGGCTATGGGACCTGAGTCATCTTCTGAGTCCATTCTGGGCTCAGCCAGCAGCTTAATCTGTTTGACTTTGGTCTCCCCATCAGTAAAAAAGTTGTCATGAGGATGAAATGAGACCATACATATCAGCCTTCAGCACTGCACCTCCCATAGAGCACATGAATAAACAATCATAGTAGATTTTATAATTACTGTCACTATTGTTGTTATTAATTACATTGAACTGATTCGTATTTCTCTGATCTGGCAGCATAAGTGATCCAGACAAGTGTGTAGATTTTCTTCTAATAATTCCAAGAATCAAAAGCCTTGTCTGTCATTCCCATAACTGCCCTCTTTTGAAAACCTTGCCTGGGAAGCTCTCCAGGTGGGCGGGGAGATTGTTTGTGGGCAGACAGTACTCTGGCCCCAGAAACAAGCATCCTTTGAGGGGTGAGTGCTCCTTGGCCCCCTTATACAGATTCCCAGAGTGGCTAAGGCCATGCCTACCTCCTTCCCTTCCAGAGCCAGGCAGCTGAGGCTATCCATCCCTTCTGGAAAACCCAAACCCCATTTCTAAGCTTAACATAAACCAAGTAAGATGCCTGTTGACAGATGGAAAAATGCAGGAGTGAAAGCGACCTTGAAGATAAGAGCAGAGGTCTGGGTCTGCTCAGGCCCAACCTGACAATTACCTTACCTCCCAAATGATGCCATTTACAGAAGCTTTGGCTAATGATAGGTATAAGGCCAATTGTGGCAATTTTCTAAAGTAAGTCTTCAAATTCCAAAAATGGGATGTTAGTATTTGGAGAAGTTGTTCACCAGTCACCAGGAAGGAATACAAAAATGAACATCAGTGATATGAATTCACACGGGTCGTAAATCGCTGTATTGTATGGATCGAATGTCTCATAGAGGTGGAGTGTGGCAGTGTACCTGAACAGAGGGTCTACATCAAGGATGCCCCTGGCCTCTCATTTCCTTGAATGATCTCCTACTACCTTCATAACCTCAGGCTGGTTCCTCAAATCCCTTAGGCCTTAGCTGCCTTATCCTTATAACAGAGAAATTAATGCCAATTATATTTTTTATTTTTGTAAAAATGTTAGATCTTTGATGCAGAAGGTTGAGTTAATTTTTCTCCTCATTCATGCCACATTATCAACACTGGTCCATGAAAGACTCCTCTCTCATTTTTCTGTTTACTCCCTTTCATTCCTTTTCTCTACCATATACAGCCATCCCACAGCATCTGATGTATATGATTTTGTTCCCAAAGACTCTTGCGAATGTGCATTGTTGTTTTGTGTATGTATTTTTAGTTTTTGTAACTAGAATTGTGTTTTAGATGTCTTTGTTTCCTTCCTTTTCAACCCAACATTATACTTTCAGATTCTTCCATGTCATTATGAGCATATCTCCTTCATTACGATTAACTGCTGCATACTATTTATACTGGTCTTTTGTCCTTTGCCCTTTCGGGCCCATTCGGGCATTCTTTGGCTATCTCTGTACCCCAAGGATGATCTCCATGGACACATCACCCAGAGCCCTGGGCCCACTAGCTTCTGGTTGTGTTTGACCAATGGGAGAGAGCAACAGAAGACAGAGCAGGAAGAAAGCGATCGAGTTTACAGGCTACCACCTTGCCTGCTCCCACCATCCACTCTCCCTATCTTATTGACAACTGGGCAGTAGGTCCATTCTTTTAAGGCCATGGTCAATTCCTGTTAGGTTGCCTCCATTCTATGGCTCCAGTCTCACTGGGCTCCAATTATATCATTCTCTTCCCTTATCCTTCAGGCCTGAGACTGATAAGGGTATCTTCTACATGCTAGTGCTAGTTCGTAGGGAACTTACCACTCCTGTGAATCCCTTAATTTTTTACACTGTCATTAGTAGTACTTTCATTAAATTCTCTACAGTTGAACTCTTTTTAGCACATCATCTCTTTCGTGTTGTGATATTTATTGATATAGTATCCCCGGGGTCTGCAACCATTAAATTCGGTCTATCTAATCTTGCAGGAATGGTCAGTTTGGGTGGTCACAGTGCCCAGATATTACTGCAAAGGTGTTTTATGATAAGGTTAACATAAAATTATGTATATATGTATAAATATATATATCATACATATATGAATGATCTGGAATTTATATGTAGGAAATGTAAAATTATTTGTTGAGAACAAAATTATCTATATCATACAGCTGACTGTCCAGATTAATATAACTTTACTATTCCACTATCTTCATCAACATGAATTCACTATTCCAGAAAAATTCTTGCCCAGGAAGAGAAAGGTTTTAAATTACTTCCTGAAAAATACATTCAATAAACATCAGACTGATCAACATTTCCATAGATAGCATGAAGTGACTGTTTATTTTCCATCACTCTCACACGTAGTTATGTTCACCGATTCTAAACTATTATATTTTGATCCTTACACAATCTGATCAAGTCCCTGCATTCAAAGAACCATTTTTCACATGAGTATCATAACTTTGTCCTTTCTCTTCTTTGAAGGTAATAGTCTCCCTTATTGCAAAAATAAACACAGCTTTTTCACCCTTTCAACAGGTCAGTATGGTGATACTTTCAGAAAACCAGCATTGACTATCTCTATGAAGCATGTCTTATATTTCCTTTTCCCCTCCCTCAATGCAGAAATAAAAGAAGTGGTGTGGAATAAAGTCAAGATTCCTGAGTTGTAACCTTAGCTGGGCTAAAGATAACCTCTGGTGTACATGCACCATAGACAGACAAATAACTTCTCCAAACCTCAGTGTTCTCAACCATATGTGAAAAAGCAATTGATGATCCTTAAGACACTCCTGATGCTACCTGGTATAAAATCCGTTTAGGGCAGTCATCAGCAACAACACTGGCAGTTTCTCAGGATGAACTTAAGCACTCTTATTAAGATCTAAGACATGGAAAATAAGATATAAATATTTTCCTTCTATAAAAGAGGTGAAAATTTTGGTAGAGTGTGCATACCGCAACTGTGTAGCCTGAGGGCAGAGACAAGCAAGGTAGAACCACATGGTTATGATGGTGGAGATGATGAAGACAGTGAAGAATGCCATAGCATTAGCCATGTGCTTGGCACTGTTCTAAGCTCTATGAACTCTTTTGATTCCTAAGACAGTTCTACAAGGTCATTACTATTACCTTCTCCATTTTACTGATGAGGAAAGTCAGTAAAGATAGGCAATTTTCCAAACCTGAGCAATGGCAGCCAACTTACTAATTTTGTTTTATTTTCTTCCCCCCAGCTAATGAAAATTTAAACCAAATGGCTGACAAAAGGACGAGGAAAATAGAAAACATTGAGAAACCGGCGATCTAGATTCTCTTCATGCTAGAAATTTCTCCCAAAACGTAAAAAGTCAATGATGGTTTTCTGGCACCATAGTTTGACAGTAGTGTATCTCTAGTCAATGGCACAATGTTACCATTGGACTAGAGAGATCTGTGTGTTGTGTTTATTAAGTCAAATTGTGTCTACCTATTTTTATGCATTTCCTGAAGGAATATTGGAACTCCAGTTTTTAAACTGGATCATTTTTTTTTTCTCTCTGAGCATCTACAGCTTTCTGAAATCACTAATTTCATACTTAAAAAATGTTGGAGCAAAAGGAAACAGAATCAAAGGGCATTTTGATATCTGCATCCAAACTCCAACTCACTCCTTTCTGGCTATTTCCTCGAGTCTGTTTTTTTGTTTGTTTGTTTTGTTTTGTTTTGTTTTGTTTGTTCACTTCAGTTTCATCATTGGGAACGTGAAAGGGTTATGCCATTCAACCAGCACTCACATTTCATGACATTACCTTTTGTTCACTCCACCACTAGTGCATTGCAGGATTATCTAGTTTTCCTGTGTGCTGTTATATAACTTATAAAGGTGTGTTTGGCTCACCAAAGGATCATTAATTCCTTGAGGGAAAAAATTCTACTATACTTTGTTTTTGAAACCATATAAAATACTTTTTTTTTTTCATATTCCAGAGCTCTTTGAGCCCAGTGGATAATCAAAAATAGTTTCCAAATGACGAAGATACCCTTGCAAGTCGTGATTTATGCTTCGGCTAATTAAACATTATTTGTTTAAGCTTCTCACCTTGAATTTTGGAAGATGGCAAGATGCTGGATGTGGGCTGAAATGATGCAAGCCTCTTTCCTGATCTCATTCACAGTTCCCTAATATTGACAAGATTTCACACACCAAGGAAATGGCTGATGGAACACTGCCCCAGCAGATTACACAGCATCAACCTCAGACAGGATCGTGGAATCGCAAAGCCAGGGAGAAATTACATAATGCACAGAAATTTGCTTTGGCACAGGGTGGGGACACTGTGGCACCACTTCGTGTGTGTTCAGCAATTTCAGCATCCCATGATTTTTCTGTTTCATACTTCCGGGCATGAAATAAAAAGAATTTTGCATAACTGCTTAACTGGTAGACAGCTGACCCCAAAAAAGTTCATTTCAGAGCACTTACCCAGGCAGCTAATTATGCTATCTCAATTATTAATTCATTTTTTAAAGACTGAAGATCTTTTACTTTAAAAAAATCTAGATTTCATTGCTATTTCTGAGGCAGGAAGAAACAGAGAGACAACCTAATTTATGGATCACTCCCTAGTCCAATGCTAGCATGATTCCATTAACAAAATATACAACATTGTCAAATTATCATATTGTAAATACATAATTAACTTTTTTTCATTTGAAAGGTATTTCTAGCTTGTGGGAAATTCAGATTTCTTGCTCCAGTGTCTTTTTCTGCTTCCTTCTGCCAGGCATTTGATTTTACTGTTCATTAGCACCACCAAAAGAATGTGAAAAAATGAAACCAGGAATTTGGGCCACTATAGAGCAGTTTTGCCAAGTCACTCACTGGGCTAAAATGATATTTAATCTATGCTCTGACTGTTCTCCATTTACTATAGATGAGAAATAGCTTTCTCTGGTGTAAATAGAATGTTGTGGTTGGGAGGAACCATGGAAGCCTGCTAGTGCAAGCCTACTTTATAGATCATAAAACTGAGGTACAGTGAGACAAAACGTCTTGGGTTTCGCACATATAGCCAGAAGCAGAGCTGGAACTAGAACCCAAATCTTCAGATTCCCAGTTCAGTGCTCTCTTCTGAAGCTATTTAATAAGTGTGATGAAGACATAGCTAAGAAAAGGACATGAGAAAATAAGAGCTTATATTTCTAATACATTCTTAGGAAGATTCAAGTAATGTCCACATTAAAGACTCATATTCAGTATTTTCGAAGGAATTCAAATAATATTCCTATTCAATAATTTTTCTTGACCACCTATTTTATGCTCATTTATTTCTGTTTTCTCATATACTCTTCAGCACAGCTCAGGAGAGTTGATTAAATATTTCTGTTTTCCTGAGAATGAAGCTAATGCTCAGAGAGGCAAAGAGGTTTGCTCAAGGGCACACAGTAAAGATTTAACTCTAGATTTAATGTCAAGACCTCTAGCTCAGTACTTTACACACTTCAATTACTCACATTCTACCTTGTCGGTTTTTATTATCAGTTTTAATTTTTCCTTTTAAACTGATTCACTATTTTCACTCAAAGAAATTTAGCCTTTACTTAAGATACAATATCCATGAAATTGTGAATTTAGTGGATTAATTAAATGCATGAGTTTTATATATAAGTTAAACATAAAACTGAAAATTTAAAAAAAATGTTCATCTTTGTGGCATTCAAACTTTCAGTTGTAAACGATGATATCTATTTCAATTTTGAGAAACAGGTACCTCATAGTCATGTTATAAGGAATAAATATATAGCACTTAGAACACTTGTGGCTCAGTGCTCATCGTTATCACTATTACCATTAGTCAAAGCTTCCCAATCTTTACACACATAAGAGTCTCCTGAGATACTTGGTAAAATGCCATATTTCAGACCCCATTTCTAGATCTGGGATGAAGTCCAGGAATTAATATTTTTAACAAACATCTAGCATGTCTATTGCTAATGCTCCTCAAATCATATTTCATGAAACCCTGTGCCACAATATTGGGGACTATATGATTTACTCATGCAAGAGTCTTTTAGCATAACCACCTCTATTAATACTTTAAACAAGTATCGATACTACTTTGCAGTCACTGAATAAGAAGGCTGAAATGATTCCTTTAGTTTGGACCCTATTTTTATGAAGTGCTCTAGCCACAGAAAATTCCAAACAGGTTGTCATTGATTCTGTTTTCAGGTCATCCTTTAGTAGCCCGTGTATAAATCTCTCTTTTCCCCCTGGAACAGAGTAGTGGTATCCAGGGGGTAGAAGTTCACTCTCTGCAGGCACTGTATTATCATGAGTGGAACTTCCCAAAGCGGCAAAGTCATAAATATGCTCCAGGCAGCCCAGAGGTAGCGTTTGATCTTCTGCCCAGTGATCTCTGCTTGTCATCTGCTCAGCCTCATTCATCACAATAAAGACAAGGAGCTAAATTAGAGAGCAAGATCCAGTGTCAGGGATTTCTGAAGAGAAGACAGGACAGTCATCACCCTCGACAGGCCAAAGGGCAGGAGGTAAGGAGGGAGAGTGATTGCTGCAAAACCAGGCAGGTCTGCAGGTGAGCAAGACCTGCATCCTGACTAATGAGGAAGGAAACGGAAAAGAGAAGGACCTGGCCCTTCCTCGCACTGGCTCCCTGCCTTGGAAGTGTGGGCACTGTGGGCTGCGTGGTCAGCTCGATTCTCAGCATTTCAAGGCGGTAAGTGGTAGCCACCAGTAATGTGTTGTTCAGCTCTTCGGTCTTTTTAAATTAAATTAGCTGCCAACATTTAATATAAAGAAATTTATAGGTCAGTCTAGATTTCTAGTTTTTCTGAAAAAAATTGAAAACCTGGCCCATATTGCAACATGGCAACAATTGGCTGGAGTTGAGTAGTAGTCACCTCTATTAGACAGAGTCTTGATGTCCAGTTAGCAATGGGTTATATCCAATCTTCTCAACTCAACCACCTACCTGCCCTATTGGCATTTGAGACTGTGAACCCTATGAAACACACTTAACAAAGTAAAATACAAATGTCATTACATCATTGTCTTCTTTCCTTCTATATTTGTTTAATGCTAGGGTCCAAGCCCTAAGTAATATCTCATACATTCAATAAACATAAGTTGAATGAATAAAGAAATTCATTGGGCCTAAAGCTATGCTAGGTATTTCAGGGGGTATGAAATGGAGCAAGACAGGCACATGAATTCAAAGAGGGAGGCTGAGGCAGAAAAAAGAATACCAGAATTAGAGACTGACTTGGCTTTGTGTCTTTGAGTAAATCACTTAAACTCTCTGAGCCTGGAGTTCTTCATCAGAAAAGTAAGGATGATAATACCTTACCAGGTTGTTTTAAGGGTGAAATAAAATAATGTATTTAAAAGCCCAGGCTAGAGAGAAATTCGCTATAATCACACCAAAGTTAGAAAGTGAAAATTATGCATAAGAGAGGTAGGCATAGTGCAAAAAAAAAAAAAAAAAGGAAGAGAATACAGTAGGTTGAGAGGCTCAGACAAGCTTCAGGAAGGAAATGGGTTTTAATCTTGGCCTTGAGTCTCATACAAGTTGAGGTCTTATTGAAGTGAGAAAATTCTAGGTGGAAGAAAGGGTAAGAATGGAATGGTATAGATTACAAGGTAGGTTTGATCAGGACATGGAGTGTGGCCCACGAATGCCAGGCTGAGGACCAAGAACCCAAGGTCACACAGTATACTGTCCTCCAACTGTTGGCATGATCAAGACCAAAGGCAAGGGTTTTATCATCTGCGTGCTTTCCTTGAGCTAACTTCTCTTACACCCATCAGGCAGATAGAAGGTTGTAACCACACACACACACATACACACACACACCGCCAGTCAAACCATTCCTGACCCTCACTTTATAAACACTCTCATTACAATGTTCATAGTGAAGGGTTTTAAACCAACCTAAGCAGTGAACTTTAAATTTGACCCAACTTTTATAAGATTTATGAAAAACTTTCATGTGGGATTTTGCAGGTGATTTCTTTTTATCTCCCTGGGTAATATATATATATATTTTAGAGCTGATAATGAGATGAAAGAACTGATAGATTTCTACAGATAGTTTTCACAAACAGTAGTTGAGCCATCCTAGTACTTACTTAATAATCAAAGCATCCTAATATCAGTTTGAATAAATAGTAGTAAGATTATTCTAAATTATGAAAATACTAATGCAAATTAAATTCTTATTAGATACCAGGCCCTATTTTAAATTTGTTACATATATTAACTCCCTTAATCCTGAAAACATGTTGTGGATTATATAATATTATTGACTTCATTTTATAGAAGAGAAAAGTGAGGTATAGGGGTGGAAAGTTAACTAATTTGCCAAAGGCCATACGCCTACTAAGTTACAGAGCTGTGTTTTGAGCCCAGATAGTCTGAATCCACAGTCTACTTTTTAACCACTACATGATTTTGCCTCTCATGAAGAATGTGAACATCTATGCAAGAAGTAAGGATAGGGCCACACAGGGCTTTCAGAGAAGAATTGACCCCCAACTAGATTGGCTGGATCCAAGGGCAATCAGGGATCGTGTTGGAGGGAGAAGATCCATAATTGTGAATGCCTTATTGCCCAGAAACAACTTCTGCTTTAGAGAATCAGAGAAACTCAGAAGGTCAGAGCTAAAGGTCTTTTAGAGCTCAGCTCAGGGAAGCAGTGGATAAGGGTGTGGGCCCTGGAATCAGACTGTCAGAGTTGTTTCCACCACTCTTCGCTGTGCCCTAAGGCAGGTTACTTAACTTCACTAGACCTCAGTGTTCTCCTTTGTACAATGGGAATAATCCCACTACTTACCTCACAGAACTGTTGCAAGGACTAAATTAATTCATGTAAAGCAAGTGGAATGGTGTTTTGCATATAAGGAGGTCTCGATGAATGTTAGCTATTATTATTATGGCGTTCCTCTCTTTCTCATCAGAATCTTATATAGAAGCTCCATGTATGCTTAACTTTATGCCAGTTTGAAGTGTGGCTGATTTTAGGGTTCAGTCACATCCAGGCAGAGCCTATGAAATCAGTGGAGTGGACTACCCAAGGTCAGTTTGCCAGAGAGACTGGAGCATCTCCTAAAATAAGAAAGTTACATCCAGGTTTGGGCCAAAGTAGGACCAAGAAAACCAAATAATCATTCTGTTATTATTTTGACCTTATCTTTATACCCAGATGAGTATGATATGGAGAAATAAAAAAAAAAAATTTAAATCAACATTAAGTACCTACCATTAACTATTTTGGAGCTTGACTGTAGAAATATAAAATGTGATGGGTCCTGCCCTCATGGGGCCCATAGTCTTCTAGTGAGAGAGACAGTCCAAGCAGTGCCCTAACAACAATGAAGGGGAGGGATGGATGGCGGACTGTGGTAACAGGGAATAGGGATGCCCACCCAAACTTGGGAATTTGGGGAAGATTTTCTAGAGGAAGCAACACCTGGCCCTAGAACAAAAGAATAAAATGGAGTGGTCCAGATAAGTGAAGGAAGGGGTGGCTGAAGCTTCAAGATTTAAGTGAAAAGGGTGCAGGTAACGAGACTGGAGAAGTCAGCAGGTCCATGCCAGAGACTAAATCTTATACCGAGGGCAGTGGGCAGCCAGGAAGAGGGTGCTGTGCAGAGGGATGAGGTAATTAGAGTTACGTGAAGAAAGATTAATTGTCTGGACTGTGAAGAAATAACTGAGGGCAGGGACACCTGAAGAAAAGAAGCAGGAGTCAGGGTAAAGAGAAGGGGACCAAAATGAATATCTTCACAGGAGGATCAATAGAACTAGATGGTTCATTAGATGTGAGCAACAGGAAAAAAAAAAAATAAAAGAGTAGAGTTTTCTGGTTTGGACACTGGATAGACAACAGGGTTATTCACGGAGATAGGAAACACAGGAGAGAAACCAGTTTGGGTGGGGAGGGGAGAGAACATGACATCGAACTCAATTTTGGATAGTTGAGTTTTAGATGTTTCTTAGACTCCCAAGGAGAGCTAACAGCTGGTTCTATGAGTCTGTAGCCCAGAAGAGCAACTCAGACTGGATATAGAGATGGGAAGTCATCAATAGGTTGTACCTGGAATAATAGGAGAGGATGAAACTCTCACATGAGATTGTGGAATGTAAGAGAGGTCCAAATTGAGACCAAACCATAAGGAACAGCAGAATTTAATGCAAAAGAGACGAAAATAGGAGTTGCCAAACAAGTGAAATAACTTGCCTGTATCTCCCTCTGCCCCTGAGAGTATTAAACTTCTTGAGTGCAGGTCCTTCATCTTGTTCATTATTTTATTCCCAGCACCTGGCACAGAGCCTGGCACAAAGCAACAACTCAGTAAATATTTCCTGAGTGAATGAGTAAATTGTCTAAGGTCACACAACCAGAAAGTGTCACAGCCACAGTAGTCTGGATGGCTCCGATCAAAATTTCTCCCCCTACAGGCTAAAAGAATCCAGGATATGAAGTAAAGTGATGTACAAGGTTCTCTGATAGCTCTATAATTCTACGATTCAAAGGAAGCTCCTGTTTAACGTTCCTCGTCACAAAACATTTGATGGGAAATTATTCATTCATTTTATCATTTCCCGAGTCTGCACTATCTTCTGTAAACACTGAACTCTGTTGAGTGAATTCCTGCAGACTTGGATATACTGTAATGGCTGTGCTTCCATAGTCACCAGCAGAATGATTTACAGGGTGACCTCTCTTTCCGTCTGTAACCACAATGCAGTGAACGTGGATCCCAGCCAGGCAGTTCACTGGATGCTACAGTTAGCATCTTTCGGAGAATGTCCCACTGCCAAGCATGAAACCAGTGGGTGTGTACAATAAACTCAGCAGTGGGACAGTCGATTCATCTCACTCTTTTCTGATGTGGTATTTCCAATGCAGCAAAGAAATGGGTGCTGATGTTTTCAGGGTTCATTACAGGAATATTTGTATTTTAGATTAAGATTTATCTAAATGCCTAAATACTTAAATTCCTAAATAAATATGTAAATATTTAGATATTTTTATAAGGTTCTATATTTAGATAAGTTTTCTATATTTTAGATTTCTCATAAGAAAAAAATAATACTCATTGTTTAAGAAAATTTAGAAAGAGAAGTGTAAATAAGAATAAAATATTGCATAATCCCACTATCCAGAAATAATCACTATTATCATTTGGGGTTATTTCCTCTCCTTTTCCACACACTGTTTTAAATAGCTGAGATTAAACAAAATATCTTTGTACATGGCTTCATTTAATATTCTATTTTATGCACATTAAGAATTCATATAATCATTCCTCTATTGCTGAGCACTTATTTTGTATCTGGTTTTTCAGTATTATAAGATTGTTATAAATAACTTTGTCCATAAGTTATCAGTGTTCTAGGCCATTTCCCTAAACAGATTCATAAAAGTGAATAACTAGGTTGAATACAACTTAATTATCTAACATCTTTGATCTGACAGAAAAATTCTTACCATCTACCTATAAATTATAAACAGATGTAGAAGTATACATAGAATACATGCATACATTCATATACACATATATCCCTACCAATTTTTAAAGGCCTAAATAGTACAAAACATAATAATGAATTTATACATCAGGTATAAGAGAAACTTCCTAAAGAGATTTCTGCCTAAAGAGATTTAATTTTTCATGATAAAAAAAAAAAAAAAAAAAACCATGTAAAATTATACCTCACCTTCATAGCACCAGCCAGGGGAACCCAAATGCCACAGGGAATCATGAGGCGTCAGAGCCAGGAGAGACTCAGGACCTCTTCTAGTCCAAACTCCCCTTCTCATGTTTGAATGAGAAAGCTGAAGCCCAGAGAGAAAAACTGATTTTATCACCCATATTAATGATAAAGTTACACAAATAGGAAATGGTAGAATTGGGTCAAGGACAGGTTCTACTAGATCAGTTCAATGCTTACTAAACATCTTGCACATGTCGGGTACTATATTTAAGTGCTGGATAAACGGGAGAATACAACATAATTGATGACAATGGGAGAAAATACGAAGAGGCAAACTGATAGGAATTGTTAAAGGCAACTATATTTATCTTAAGAAGAAGAAATGGAAACTACTTATACTAATTCCCAAAACTGGATACAGGACATAAATAATTATATCCACCAGGTTTCATAAAATAATAGACTAATAACAACAACCATAATTGCTAACGTTTTTGAGTGGTTACTATTTGCCAATCACTACTCTAAACCCTTCACTTGTAGTAATTCATTTAAGTTGAGCTTCTACTAAATCATAGCAAGACCCCTTAGGAAATAATTTGAGAAAATCCCGAACTTGCTTGGGCCAAATAACTAAAATTGCATAGAGCTGAGGGAATCCAGTTTGATAAGGCAGCACCTAATCAAAGTAGAATTAACCATATAAATGGAGAAAACAAAAGTCATTGAAAAAGAAGACATGAAGGCCTTCTGGAAAGATGATACCATCTGGCACAGGAAATGGATCTGAATTAAGCATCTTTCAGACTAACTGGTTCAATGCTTGGTCATTCTCAATTTAAGGAGATTAGTTTGACAGTATGCAATGCCAATTCCCTCAGTTGAAATGGAAACCAAAATTTGATCAATTAAAACAATGCTATTTTATTTAAGAGGTGTTCAGAGGCAAATAGAAAAAATAACTAATTGCAAAAGAGAGAGAGAGAGAGAGAGAGAGAGAGAGAGAGAGAGAGAGAGAGAGAGAAGAGAGAGAGAGAGAAGAGACTCTAAATTTAGGAGTACTTTGTTGAGATAGGCCAGAAGTGTCACTTAGTGATGAGAGTGCGAGCTGAGGGTGTGGGATTTGGGCATGACACCAAAAGAGAGTCATTTTGCCTTTCCTTAGCTTCTTCCAAACTAAAAATTCACTTTGAACAAGTTTCTGAAGTCTTCAGATAGATCATACCTCCATACCAGGTTACTCAGCAGGAAATTTTACAAATCTAGGCATTTGTTTATCCCTCTGCAAAACTCAAAAGACTTCAGGGTAGAACAGGTTGTTCTCATGAAAAGCCAGGGTCATGAGTCTGCCTACACGCTGAGCTAGGGCGTGTCCTGCAGTCCCTGAGGGAAGTACACGCTTGAGGCCCAGGAAGCGTATCTTGGCATGCACAACTAGCGTTCAATAAAGAGGACTGCAGCTGTCGCTTCAACAGTTCTGGGTAACTGAACCAACAGAGTGATGCCTCCAACCATTGAGCATTTTGTCTATCTAGCTACCTTGTTTGTTCCACACCTAAGACCTTAAGTGAGAGCATAAAGATCATAATGATTACTGGTCGTGGGTGACAGGCACTGCACTCAAGCTCTACCTACAATCTAGGATTTAGTCCTTATAGCAATCCTATGAGGGGTTAATATCAGTAATAGTCATACCTCCAAAGAGGAATAAACTGAGGCTGAGAGGTTAGGTTGAGTGATTTGCTCCAAGTAACACAGCTGATTTGTGGGGAAGATGCAATTAGAATCTAGATCTGTCAAACTCTAAATCCCTTGTGATATTCATTCATAAAGCTACAACTACTGCCTACCGTATTTAGTTCTAGAGCTCAAGCTGAATTTGTTCATTTGACAATGAATTTCAAACTCAAAAGTCTCTAAAAAGAGACTATCCTCTTTAATATGCAAATGATCTCTTCAAAACTGAAGCCGAACTCTGGGTGCTACGGACTGAATATTTGTGTTTCCCCAAAATTTATGTGTTAAAACTTAATACCCAGTGTGATGATATTAGTAGGTAGAGCCTTTGGGGGTGATTAGGTGATTGGGATTAATGCCCTTATAAAGGAAACCCCAGAGAGCTAGTTAGCCCCTTCCAAAATGTGAGGTTTCAGCGAAAAGATGGTCATTAGGAAGCAGGCTCTTCCCAGACACAGAAATCGCCATTGCCTTAACCTTGGACTTTTAGCCTCCAGAACTGTGAAAGATAAAATTCTGTTGTTTATAAGCCACCCAGTTTATGGTATTTTGTTATAGCAAACTGAACATTAGACTAAGACATGGAGATAATACTAAATGAGGCAATAACAGTATAATAGCATAAAATAATCTCTCTAAACACTTCTAATTCTCAGAGGCTCTGACGTGTAACAATGGAAGTCCCTGGGGAAAAGAGTCCTCTCACATTGCTTTTATGGGCTTTCAGAAACTCAGCGTTTGCTTTTTCTTCTTAAAAAAAAATATTACAAATTGTGGTTAGTTTGCTCAGATAGGTTTTACAAGTTGGGTGTTTTCCTAAACAAATGTAATGTCTGGGAAAATATTAAATGCAGGAACACTGTTACTGGTTTCCAATGACAACACTATTTATGATCATAACCGGCCAGCACTGGCCACTCTTGCCATAAGCTAGTGCTGAGAAAGTCTAACCCTTACTGTCCAGCCTCACCAGAGACAGGTTATAAGTGTGTACATTTAAAGTCACTGAAGGAAGCAGGAGAGTTCAGTCGGGGAGTTTTGGAGTTACAAAGACCTGAGATTTCTTACCTTCTCCTAATCTCAGTTTTTTCATCTGTTAAATAGAGATAATAATACTTCTTGGAGTTGTTAGAATGAAACAATTGATGGTATATAAAGAGCATGGCATATTGAAAAATGATCAATAAATAGTGCAATTAGTACTAGGTAACTTTCTATTTCCTTGTACCATTTGAGGCATGAAGACATGTGGAAATCTGAACACAAAGTTAACACCTAAATAAACCCTTAATGAACCTCTTCCCTAGGTTTTCAACTGTGAGCCTCTTTATGCCTAGCTGAGACACTCATCCCCAGTTTTTAAAAAGTTGTCAAATCTTCAGACCATGCCTCTAGCCTGGACAGTGAGGTGCTCAGACACAGTAGGTGAAATGCTCCAGTACACATCCCGAAACCAAGAATCATAACTGAAATTGGACCACCATATTTAAATCACACCACATGGGCGAACAATCAAAATAGGTGCCAAATGGCTGAGAGTGTGGATTTTCTCTGAATAGCTCTACTAATTCCATATAAACTGCTAAAATTCACAAGTTAATCTTCATCATTTAAGAATTAAGAAGGGAAAGAAATTCTTCTCTCAGAACCCTCGAAAATCAACTGTAAGTTCCTTATGAGACAAGGAATGCAATTTATTTATTTTTGATTCTCCTGCTCCTGGCATAGCACTAGACATACAATAAGACTTTCACAAATATTTGATGGAGAACAAGTGGAATGAATAAATTGAATTCAGACTGTTATGTTAGTTTTTACAGAAGGAACCCAAATTCCACCTACCTTACTGCTCCACCACCCTTAAAAAGATGGACGCTGTCACTCCAGGCACTGAATCTGCATTCTAGACAATAGGAAGGAAAAAAAAGGGAGAGTGGAAGAATGCTCCCTCCTCTTTTTGTAGAAGACACAGCTTCCTTCTTCTTTTATAAGACTTTCTTGAAGTTCCAAATAGCACTTTTACTTGGATCTCATTGGCTAAAACTTAATCACATGACCACCTAGCTGTTAAAGTGACTGGGAAATGCTAGGGGGGGCAATATACACAGCTACAAATCTGAGTTCATTTTCTAAAAGAGAAATGGATATTGGGAAGCAACAGTACTCTTTGACACATATGTAGGTTGGAATAATCAGGTAATTAATTAAAGCAATTATTAAACAAACATTAAAATTAAAATTTTATTAGGTACCAAATACTAATCTAGGCATTAAAGGTATAAAGATAACAAATGACATCTATTATTGAGAAACTCACTGCCTGGTATACATGGCACCATTTTCTACGCAGTCAGCCAAGGTGATCACGCACCAAGTCCTGATATTTCTTAAATCCATCCCCTCTCCGAATCCTATCCATATCATGTCTGAGTTTTGGCCTTCATCTGGTTTTATTTTACCATCTTATCTAGTCTAATGAATAGCTTCTGAATTTTATTTTTCTCCTCAAAGGCACCCTTAAAGCTTCCTGCTTAAAATCCATCACATGTTTCACCATATCCAGACAGAACTGCATTCTTTCACTTGTCATATATTGTGTGGCCCCATTGACCTCTCTTAGTACCACCACCTATCACCCCTGCCCGGATTTTCCCATAGGTAGCGCAGAGATAGTTTGGGATCACAGCCTACGTCATAATGCTCTCATCACCAGGCCTTTGCTCACGTTTGGTGTCACCTGAAGCACTCCCCACGCACGTATCTCATTGACAACTAATCATTATTCAACTCAATTAAGTCATCACCAGTTGTAGAGAGTTTTTTTGCCCCATCCCACCCTGTCTCCTTCCTCCCTCTGTTGCTTGCAGTGGACCCTGCCCTCTTCTGCTCCCTTAGCAGCCCCAGTGCATACATCTCCATGTACTTATGTCTCTGCATTGCACTGAACTTTTTGTTACTTTTCCTTTCTAGAGTATGTCTTTCATCTTGGTATTCCCAGTGCTTGGCATATTATAAGCAACCATTTCTTCCTTTCTTCATTCAAGAGGATTTCTATTAATAAGGTAGAGCCATCTCCTACTCTCACAGACCTTATAATCTTAAAGACACCTAATAGGAATTATGAGGAAAGAATGAAAAAAAAAAAAAAAAAGGAAGAATAGAGAGAGAAAGAAAGGAAAAGGAAAAGGGGAAGAAAGAGAAAAGAGAAGAAAGATAAGAGTAATCAAATGCTAATTCTGCCCCCAGGTGCATCAAATTGCTTAGCCGCCTGACCGTCCCTAAAATATTTAAAAGCTGCTGTCATATTCACATTAATTTTTCCCTTTTCCTGACTTAAAAGTATTTTTAGACTTTTTTTCTCAACACATTCTCTAATATCACTTCTACATTTACCTCTTTATTTAGAAATTGCCTCATTTTCCAAGCTTGATTCTCCTAATAATAAACATTTCTCCTAGAAGACCTAATCCTTTTTGTATTTTTTAGAAAAATGAAACTTAAGCATATCAGTAATTGGCAATAAACGGAAAGGCTAGGAGTTCAAAGGTTTAAATCAGTGTTTTTGAGGGGCTCTATAACACAGGACCCTTTTAAGAAGCCTTGACAGGAATGTTAATTACTTAAGCAAAGTCATGCATGACACACACTTACACCAAGTGTCTGGTCAAACTTTAACAACAAATGTAACTTGAGGTCTCCAGCTCATCTTTCTGCTAAACAGAGCTCCAGGATTCAAACAGGATTAGTGCCACAGACCTGTTCCTATTCAAAAATAAACCATTATAGAAAGCCCAGTATTTTATTCGAGTGGCTGATGGGGTCTCATGAATCCCTTCAGCTGCACAAACTAAGACCTTCTCCCTTGACAATCTTGACCACAGAGCCTCAGTTAAGAAGTTTAATACAGCAGCAATTCCAGGCATGCTTTATGCTTTGATAAAATAGGAAGATACCTTCAACATGATATGTCTGTGAGAAGGTCTCCCATCACGAAAAGACCTCTCACTCAGGGAAATTCTTACTTTCTCCCTCTCTCTCTCCCTGGGTTCAAGTACTGAATGTTGCTATTCATTCATTCGCCAAACAGTAACAAGGATTCTTCTAGACATAAGAGGCTGAGCAGTAAATTCTCTGCCCTGCTCTCAAGGACCTCAGTGTCTGGTGAGAGTAGATAGGCTCATACATTAACGTTGATGTTGCAGTGTGATAAACTGTGACAGCAGAGCACTTGAGGGACTCTGTGAGCCTGGAGGGGAGGATATTAATGCCAAGGAATTAGAAAAGGTTTCTTGCAGAGTGATGTTTGAATTGGGTCATTTAAAATGAGCTAGGGATTGGGCTAGACAAGGGTGATGAGGAGGACACTTCAGGCAGAAGGAGCTGCTTATCTAAGTGTCCAACTTACTAAAGGATACAATAAATCCAAGGAAGGGGGTTCAGCATGGTTTGAGGGTAAGAATTTGGAAGAGTAAAGAGGGCAATATAAGCTGGAGTTGGAATGGTAAACTATCTACTCCTAGCTCCTGAGTTCGTATTGATTGATTCAGTTAACAAATTCACTGCCTAACTGTGCCCAGCAAACACACACACACACACACACACACACACACACACACACACACAGAACATGTAAGTTTTTAAGTGAAGCTTGGGGATAAGGAACTTTAAATATGTGATAGGCTTCCACATTATGGCCAAGTGCTACACTGGAGTTCTCTGATCATTCAGGGAGCAATAGTTTATGATGAAATTATGAGAAGGAAGGAGGCAGAAATCCAGATGATGGGGTAAGGCAAAGAGATAAGCTATTTCACATCTCTGCTCTGAGCAGCAACTATGTACTATGTGTGTCAGTGCTTGGTGCAGTGAGAAATCCAAGCCATGGATCAAACCACATGCGACAGAGACTGCTAGCTGCCTACCCTGTATCAGCTCTTCCCTTAGTCCTAAGAGAACCCCAGTGCAGCTAGGTGTGGCCATCTGACCAACTTCGGGCCAATGAGATATAAAGGTAAGTGTTATGTAGGATGTCATGAAAGCTCCTAAAAGGGTAGAATGTTGACACATGCTTCATTTGTCCTTTACCCTTCTACTTTTCCCTGCCTGGAACGTGTTGCGATGGATGAAACTCCAGCAGCCATCTTACGATCCTGAGGATGGAAACTATGTGTGATGGGTGTAGCATATATATAGATAGAGCAGAAAGACAGAAGGAGCCTGATGACTTCATGAACCCATCATATGAGCCTCTAGACCTCTATTATGTAAGAGAATAAAACTTCAGATTGTGAAAGCTACCATATTTAGGTTTATCCGAATCAGCCATATAATTCTACTCTCCTTCCTTTCCTCTGGGAAAAGAAGAAGAAATGCTGATCCTTTCTGAAAGCATGCTTCTCTTACTTGGGACTCAGAATATGCACTTATGAAACAAATTTGACCACTCATATGCCATTGCTACTGCTCCTTCCTCCTGAAACTACAACCCATACTTCTGTTGTCAAAATTGTCAAGCAAAGGACGGCAAGTATAGGAGGAACGGGCAGCAGCTGGGAGACTCACAAGAAAAGAGAAGCTCTGAACAGGCATACTATTCCTTGTGTACTAGGTGACAAGTAAAGGAATTTACAAAGGAAGATGAAAGAAATATGGGCAGAGAGCATGAAGTATTTTTCATACATACTTGCATAGCCATAAATAATCTGTCAATCAATAAGAAAACAAGTAAATAAATTTTGATAAAGCCATACAACACAATTCTAAATAGCTGTTAGAAGGGTTTTAAGGTACTATTGCAAGGGCTGTAATGGAAATAATCATCAAGGGATAGTGATCAGTGAAAAAGCAAGTTACAGAACACTTTGTAGAAAGAAGTTAGATTAATGAATAAATGGCTAGACCAATTGACAGTCAGACAAACTGATCCATGCAGTGAACATGATGTTCTGATGATATGCAACCAATGTGCTTTTCATTTCCCTCCCAGCAACCATTCCACTACTATAACCTCAGGAGATGGAAGGAATAGGGCAGGAATAGGGAAGGAATAGAGACTAGCATGTAAGAGGAGTCCCTACTCTTCTGCCTTTGGGGAAGTATGAGGAGAAATACTATGACTGTTGTCATCATGGACGCTCACCCACCAGAATTAGTTGAAACGTATGTATGTATGTATGTATGTATGTATGTATGTATGTATGTATGAGTTCTGTATGCTAAAAAGAAAGCAAATGTTGCTCAGAGCATGAACTACACTTCCTGCTAGGAACTCTTGGAGGGCAAGGGGACCACCATAGCCAAAGGCCCTGTAGTGACATGAAATTGCAACAGCACAGTAACACTGGCATACTCAAACTGCAAAAGTGCACTCCAAGGCTGTCCTTGACCCTCAGGAAAATATAACAGGAGTCAGTGGTGACAGCAGACAGTTTGCCACGTGTGTCATAACATTTAATCTGGGTGAGACTTCCACCAACAGAAATGCCACAAACTTCTTCAGAGACACCAGCCCAAGACTGGCCCCACCAAGCCCAACACAGAGGACACTGAGAGGTCAGAGGCTGGGGCTTGCTTACCTCCAAGTCTGTTTCCTGCCTCCAATGCCCCAACCCACCCGCAAAGGAGGCAGTGCCAAGAAAGACTAGCTAATTAATGAAAAAGGCATTATGCTTTCTTAGCACACCTCAGACATAGTGTTTTCCAACTTCATTACATTTGCATATGCATTTTTAAAAGTTCTGGAAGGATATACAAGAAAATAGTAACCATTTTGACCTTTAAGAAATGTGATGGGGAATTAAGGGAAGAGGAAGACTTATTTCTTTATCCTCTTCAGTCACATTTGAATTCTTTTACCACAGCCTTATTTTACTTTTTAAATGTTTGAAAATGAGTTTTAAAAATTCTCAGTGAAGGTGGTTCCACATGTTTTTTCCACAAGTATCTGGATGTTTATGAGCAATTCACAAGGGAAGTAAATGACAGTAATACAGGACCCCTTGGATATCATGAATTTGTGGGAGTTAAGGGAATTAAGGTAGAATTTGGGCCACTGTCTTGGGCACGTTTGAAAATAAATGATAGCACACGTTTATTGAATGCATACTATGTATGAGATACTATATTAAGCACTTTACCTGTATTAACTCACCCACTCTTAGGCAACTCTATGAGTTAGATTTTGGGCTTTGGGTAAAAATCTGAGACTACTCCTTTTTGGGCCCTGGTTATATCCACTTTCTTCTCTAGCTTCCTGAGGGCTGAACTCTGTTGATCAGTGACTCCTGGGCCTCTTTAGGAATAAGCTTTGCCTTTCTGATGCTGGTGGACCAGCCATCCTGCCAGAGTGAGGCAGAAGGCGTTTATCCAGAGACAGAGATTTACTCAGGGCCTCATTTTGGATGTCCTCTCTGTGCCTTTGGAACATCAGTGACAGTCCCTTTTCCTAAGGTCCAGTGGGTGCTAAAGCTTGAAGAGGCTTCAGGTACCATCTCATCTCATCTTTGTAGCTACAAGTAAAGGTGAAGTTAACAGGCCTAGGACCCAGATGGTCTTCAAAATCAAGCTCAGTTGCCTTTTTTGTTGAGAGTTCCTCTGAGCCAGTTTCCTTATTGTTGAAATTGGAATAACAATAAGAAGTGAGGCTGCTGTGAGGAAGTATAGAAGCCCACAACACAATGTCATGCACATAGTAGGCATGCAGACAGTAGTGGATACAATTACTCTAGCTATTAAAATTACCTATGTCCAGCTTGTCTCAGAGCCTTGAATACCAGGCTGTTCATCTAAATCAGATATGGCAGAGGGAAGGGGCGGTAGCAGGTGGAGGAAGGAGCGTGAGAAGACTATACAATTCCCCATTTTATTACAGGTTGGTTAAGGATGTAAGCTATGCAAAGTTCTCTTCTAGTCCTAAGGGAAAGACGGAATTTTGTCATTTTTAGTTTCCCTCCAAAAAAGAAAGAGAAAGAAACACAAAAAACAGGAAGCCAGCTGAATTTATTTCTCCTACTTTGATTTACACCCCCCTTTCAGGTCATAATGACTATTTTTAAATTAATATTTTAACTGTGTCTCCCAAGAAAAAGGAGGGATAACTTATCTGTTTTTAAAAAGAAAATAAGTCCAAAGGGCACAGAATCTGCCCCCAATGAAATAATTCTCTTTAGAAAAGCTATAAATAAGATTTCTGATTCAAAATTGAGATAAGATTATCTGAAGGAGATGGGAGAGAAAAAAAAATGCCAAAGAAAAGAAATTTATGCCTACATTAGCAAACTCCCTAAAAGGATTAGCTCTTTTTCAGTTAAGAGGATTTTTCTTTTTTCTTTAAAAGCCTCTTCCCAATTTAAAAAAAGTAAAATTAATATCTGTAAACCCCTTCAGACATGTGAACTTAATTTCACTTAACCTGGCTGGCCCCTAGGTTTCCACCCTCTTCCGAGGTCCTTCTGACTGCCAAGCCTGCATAGCGTGACCTACGCCCACTGCCTCCACTTGTCCAAGCCGTACCCTCTTGCCTGCCCCCCCCCCCCGCCCACTACTGAGAGCCTTCCCCAGCAAGTTACTAACCACAAATCCAGTTCCCTTGGACTCTTCAGGATCCCACACAGCTGTCAACTATTCCATCCCACAACCTACAGCAGCCTGCTTTGCTTGCTGGTCTATCCTCCATGTTTTTCATTAATTTCTTAGGTCCTTTCCATTGCCATAACAGTCTTACTAAAGTACAAATCATTACCCCAAGTCTCACCCTTTTTCTTCATGATCTCGCTCACTTTCGGGTCTCTATTTAATTCTGCCTGTGGCAGAGACTGCTAGCTGCCCCGAACACCTCTTTCATCATAATAGAACTGTAGCTAGAAGAAACCTAGCTTCCCAGAAGAAAGACTGCATTTCTTAGCTTCCCTTGAAGCTAGGTATGACCATATAACAAGTTTGGCCAACGCAATGTAAGAAGCGGGTGTGCGCCCTCCCTTTACCCCCATTTCCCCTTCCCTCTGGATAAAATGTAGACATGCTGGTAAAGCCATCTCGGTCCATGGGAATGAGGATGACAATCAGTAAAGATGGAGCCACAAGAAACTGAAAAGCCCTGAATGGCATATGCTCTGATAAAGCTGCTGTTACTTGGCATCTTTGTTTTAGCAACCAAATTCATACCCTGACTAGTATTGTCACAATGATTATACTAAACCCATTTGCTTAGCTCAGGTTTCACCCCTGAGATCTACTGCATCTCCCCAAATCTAGAGACTATCTCCACTTAGCTACTACCTCAAATTCAACCTAAACTGTGACTTCTTCCCCAGTCTACTTTCTTCCCAGTTACATTTTTTTTTTCCTTAAATAGTTCCATATTCTTTGTGCTGAAAACCTTCATGCTCTCTTTAAATCTACCCTCTCCTTTGGGTCCCCAGTTATTTAAGGGGTTCTTTGAAGCCTTTCAAAATTATCCCCTGCTCTACAGCCCACCCTCGCCCGAATGAAGGCCTTTGTGGCAGCAAATCTGTGCTGCCATAGTAACCACTTCCTGCCTCCAGTGTCTCCCACCTACTGCAACCCAGTAGAGCCAGCATTTATTGGGCCCTAGTAGGTGCCAAGCCCTGGTCTGGGCAGTGTATACACATTATCTCTAATCACAACTACCACTAAGGTAGATATTGTTATTTTAAAAGTAAGAAAACTGAGGTTCTAGGAGATGAAATAAAAACCTGTCCAAGGTCACACAGCTAGTAAGTGGTAGAAATAGGGTTTGAACTCAGGAATATGCAAGTTCCTTTCTGTCACTTAGCATGTCAGAGCATTCAATAAACAATCACTGAATGAATGAATGAATGCCTCCCCACATTTACTCTAGTTAATCTTCCTACATCACAGCTTTCACTATGTAATTTTCATTCTCCCAAAACAGAGCTGAGGGTTAAGCCCCATAATTTTCATTGTCCCCCCAACCCCTTAGTAAACCTAAATAAGAAGCCATTCAAGTAAAAACAATGTGGTTGCTATGCAATGTAGCTTAAGAGCATGACCTCAAATCTTCCCCACCACATCTCCCCTAAAGCCACCCTCAAGTAAACATACAATCTAGGTAAAAACTTTTGCTTGCTATATCTAAGACAAATCCTCTGCCCTTTTCCATCACCTCTATCTCCAACCAGAGAGCTATCTCCAAAACACCCCTAGACAGAAACTTTGGAATCACCACTGTTCTACTTGTGGCATCCAAGAATCTGTTATTATAAACCTCAAATTTCCTGGCCTAGCTTCAAGGCTCTCCATAAGACAGGCAAATCCTGCCTTTGTAACCTCACCCCCAGTTTCCCATGTAGAACTCCATCTCTGGTCACCTGTTCTACCTACAGGTGCTCACCTGTCACCTGGCCTACCTACATGTCTCCTTTTCACAGTTTCATACCTGGGCTACTACTGTGGCTTCCTGCTTGGCTTTTTCTTTATGCTGTGCTCTGCCTACCCTACTGGATCCTTCTGGAAGTCAGCTCTGAAGCCTGGGATGGCCAATGTCCCCTCCTTCCCTAGACTTCTAAAGCACTGGATTTGGAAGGCTGTTTACTCTAAGGCTGCTCTTAGAATAAAACCTAAATTCCTTACCTGGGGTCTCCATTACCTAACCCTGATTTCTTCTGTGTAGGACGTTCCTCAAAAAGACCCAGCATGTTCCTGCTTTGGGGCCTTTGTATTTGCTCTTCCACTGCCTGGAATATTCTTTCACCATATAGCCAATTCTCTTGCCTCCTCTACATCTCAGTTCAAATGGGAACTTTGAGATAGGCCTTCCTTGCCCACTCCTTATAAAACAGCAAACCCTGACACCTCCCTTCCCCAAGCATATACACACACACACATATACACACATGTGCATGTACACACTGCATCACCCTTAGCCTGGTGCTTTTCGCCATTGCCACCTGACACATTTTATATGTATTTATTTTCTGTTCCTCTCCACTAGAATAGAAGCTACTTTAAGACAGGGACTTTGTTTCTTTGGTTGTCAATGCCTGTTACTCAACGAATTAATGTTGAATGAATGAATGAACTAGTGAAGAATGAATGAATGAATCCAGCACCACATTCCACTTTGAGCATAGCTCTCTCCACACCAACTTTCTTTTTTTTTTTTTTCTTTAGGTTCAACCGAGTTCATCCTTACTTCAGCACTTTCATACTTTACATTCCTAGGGGGCAGATCTAGATTCTGTGAGCCCTAAAGCTTATGTAACCAGGGGTGGTTGGATGGATGGGGTTTGCCTTTAACAAAACTGTAAGTGCAAAATGGCTAAGGTTCCTCCCAGGGCCTTGAAGAGGCTGTGTAAGGCAGAGCCAAGAGCATCACCCTCAGTAGCTTCCTGAGACATTCTCCTACACACATTCTCTTTGTCTGGGCCACTCTCTGTTCTTCAGAGGCACTTGCCTTGCCAGCCAGGCCTCCATTCAAAGGTGTCCATCCTCAGAGACACCCAGTCCCTCTCCATTACCCTGTTAGATTTTCTACTGTCCCTTATCAATCACTGACATGATCTTTATTTTTCACATGATCTTTCTTTATATTTCATCTACTTGTTTCTGTCTGTCTTTAGCATAAGAATGTCAGCCCCTGAGAGACTTTGTCCAGTTCAGTAGTGTATGGTGCCTGGAACATTTGCCACAGAGCTGTGCTCTAAAAAGATTTCTTATGTAATAAAACAAGCCTAACGGCCACCTCTTAGATTCTCTGAAAACACAAATGATAGATAAGATCAGGGCAAAGAAACTTTGTAATTAACTGTCCTCTTTTCCATGGCTTCTTGTGACCTCTGAGAAGGTGAAACATGACTATTTTATTGTTAATGACAAAGACAATAAGTCACTTACTTATTGGCTCTCACTGGGTTCCTTCTATTTCTAACTCAAAAAGTTCAGCAGAATACTCAAAAGAGAACTTCTTGCCCAGAAAGAATGCAAAGTTTGGGACTTTATTTTGCATTGTATCTTTGGAGATGCTAGGACTCACCAGTAAATCCAATGTAGTCTATTGTTTGTTCGATGAAGGCTTTTGGTTGTATTCTCATCGTCCTTCTGCATGATGAGTGGTGACCTCCCCCATCTAAGTTCATAGCTTTGATGAAATGTCAGTGCTATTTTCTGCTTCCTTCAGTCTGGTTTCAGAATTATTTAACCCCCACAGGCATCCCTCATTATTTCCTTTAAAAGTGTAAGATAGTCCACTGGTTCACACACCTGGCTGCCCTCGAATTCACTTGCGATGTCTGCCACTACCATACACTTGGGAGACATGCCCTAAATCTTCACCAGAATCTCTGGAGGCTGGCAGGGCTTTCTGTGTGTTTAAGAAGAGCATCAAATGATTCTGACAGGCTGCTGAGTTTGGAGACAGCTCCAAGCAGTCCAAGAGATCCAGATAATAAAGAAGGTACCTTCGAGATCTTTACAAGACAAAGGTCAAAACAACTGGACATATTCAGAAAAAAATAAGTACACTTACAAAGAATGTCTAATGAAAAATGAAAACATTCATCACCACCACCCCAACACACACACACACACACACACACACACGACCAATTTTCCTTGATCTGTACATGTTAGGGTACTAGCTAGACTGGGGCATTCCTAAAGGAGAAAATTACTAAGGTCCTCAAATTCTCAGGCTATCCTTTTTGAGAAATTTAAGCACTTCTAAAAATGATATGAAATCTTTCCAGTTCTGAGAGAACCAGACAGGGCACTGAAGGAGTGAATCACTAAGCCCTGAGCACCAAGAATTCTAGCAGTAGCTAAGACTCCAGGCACGTTCTTAGAATGCTGTCTAGTCCGAGGTGGAGTGCGGCAGAAAGAGAATAGCACTGTAATCAAAACACCTGCTCCGTGAGCTTGGGCAAGCCGCTTCCCCACTCCAAGCTTCAGTTTCTTCATTTATGATATGGGCATAAAACCAGGCTGAGTCACAGAATTAAACAAGTTCAGGTTTGTACACTAGACATTATTCAATGTGGCTATTCTCCTCCTCACCTATCCAAAGCCAGCTCCAAATCATACCTCCTTGCTGGAACCTTCCCCCATTTCTTGGCTCAGGTAAAACCCTTCTTTTTTTCCTCTGGGGAAATAGAAAGAAGTTTACTGAGCAGGTAAACAGCAACAGGTAATCAGTGAAAAGCACTTCATGAAACTGAAATGAAATCTGATTTCATTTATTTTGTCTTTCACCTCTCCCTTCTCCATGCTCCTGACTTGGCAGAATCCGTTTCTCAACTGAAGCCCTTATTCCTACCTTCATTATGGGAAAAGGTTAATGCTTGTCCAGGAACTGATGAAATTGCACCGTCTGCACAGTACACTGAGTTCTGCATTGTTGTTAGTGAAAGATAGTTCATTACTCGCACGGAGCAATGACACTGAATATATCATGGGTTATCATGTGATAGCAATAATCTACTCGTTATGTATGTTCCCCTATGTCTCCCAACTTCATAGCCACCTTCCATAGTGAGCACTTACTAGGCATCAGGACTATTAGGAATATGGTGGTGAGTAAATCAGACAAAAGTATCTGCTTTCGTGGAGCTTACTTCCTCAGGAAGTCTCAGATTTCCCGTGATATTACCGATATCCACTACTCATCAGGAAATGGCACTCTCTCCTTTCAATAGGACGCAGTGGTTAAAAGCAGTCATCTCCGAATTTGTGTGATGCCTGAGTAAAAAAATTTGACTGTGATACTTCATTATATACACATTTATTCAGAAATTACATACATATAGCTCTGCACTATTATACTATATTTTATAAAACACATACATAAAATAGAAATGTGTAAAGGGTGAAATAAAAAATAAGTGTAACTATAAGTTCTAAAACTACCTTTCTGTTTTTGTCTTTTTGTTTCCCAGTGGCTCATCTGGCACAGGTCTACACATGATTTCCAAGTTCCAGGTTAGCCATTTGCTACCTGTGTGATCTTGGGCAAGCTTTCTAACCACGCTGCACTTCAGTTTTCTCTGTTAAATAGAGATAACAGCAATACTATCTTGCAGTGTTATTGAGAGAGTTAAAATGAGATAATTTAGGTAAAGTACTTATTCCTGGCATATTATAAGCATTTATAATTGTAGCAAGTATTATCAGTATATTATTATTATTATTATTATTATTATTATTATTATTATTTCTAAGTGGCATCTGTTCACAAGCATTTTGGAAAACAGATAGTGTGTCTCCTAACACACAGCTCTAAAGCGGGGAGGATGTGCTTCTTAGCTGTTGGTGTCGGATGTCGCAGGGGCCAAGGGTTCGTGACCCAACTGGGGATCATATTCTCCACTGAAACAGGTTAAGGTAGGACATTATGGTATATAGTACTTTTGTTTCCATTGTAAATAATCTTGTTTTGACCCCCAGAAAGGATTTCTGGCTGATTCCAGTTCACACAGATTTCAGCTGTCACCTCCCACCTGCCACCCCCATCTCCTTCACGAGAGGCACATTGGTCCATGGGGAGCCTGCCGTGGAGCTAGCTGGTCCATGCATTACAGCTTACTAAAGGCCATGGAAAAGTGCTCGGGCCCCAATGCAGACTCAAGAGTAGTTTTCAAATTTCCCTGTTTGGATGGGAATGCTCTAAAACTGAAATATGTTTTCCTTGGCAGAGGTACCCCATTAGATGCAATTTCTTCCTGACATTTCAAGAATTGTTTTATGTCTGTGTTCTCTATAAGGACTGTCTATGGAAGTCAGAAAGGAAATTATAGTTCTAAGAATGCTCGCATTAGCATACAGGGTAATGCACAAGCCCCAAACTAAATATCTCCATTCCAGCCAGCCTGCCAGTGCAATGATTAACAAGTCGGGCTTCCACACAGGGGACCATACTGGGAGTGCTCCCAGGACTGTTGCTCCCCGGGCCAACGTAGGCAACGAGTGTTTAGTCTATCAGAGTATTTACTCAGGACGCCTATCACCGTGGAACCCAGACAGCCGTCTGAGAGAGGGCTGCCTACAACCCCTGCAGGCCATGGGTGGGCAAGGTACATCTATTTTTTCACAAGATTCCTTTCCCAGCCTAACTCAGCCCCCACTGCCAGGAAAGATTTGATAGGTTGGTCAGTCAAGGTAGCCTCTGACAAGGTTGACCCTGAAAAGTAAGGCTGTGGAAGGATGACAGGACTGGTGAAGCCTACCTGCCTCCTTTGTGAACCAGGCATATGGTTATTCCCACCACCTGAACATTTGCCAATTTCACACCTGGCATTAGGGTACCCTTTCCACCAGTCCTTCTGTCTTGGGGAAAATATGCCTTTAGGAAGCAAGGTCTACCTGTCACAGATACACAGAGCTTTGATATAGAAGAAAGAAAGGGGCCACGACTTAGCCTTTAAAGACGTGGGTTCAAATCCAACCTCTGACACCTAATAGCTATATAAGTCACCTCATTGCTCTGAGTCTGTTATCCCCTCTATACAGTGGATATTATGTTACCTCTCTTCATAGACTTCTTTAGAAATTAACTGAGAATAACAAAAGTCAATGTGCTTAATTATTATATGTTGAAGTTTGAATACATTTTGACTTTGTGCCACTGTCAAACAAAGTTAGAGGCAACATAGCACAAATTAAGCAGACAAAAAATGGGGTTAAACAGACACTGGGGCAAAGAACTGGGAGAAAATTTTAGAAATAGTTATAGCTAGGAGATGTTCTCCTCTTGCCTAAGTCTCCCCAAACCTTCTAGCTCCCATGGCAACAAAGCAGATTGAAGGAACTGGCAGGTATCTGGTTAGGCTGCATATTAGAGAGCATATCCTGGGAGAGAACTACAAGCCTCAAGTGACTACTACCCACAGCCAAACACCAGCAAAAAGCAGCAACGGCAAGCCAGGGCTAAAGACATGTCATAGAGGATGACACTAGGCTGTGATGGCCAAACTCTTAATGAGTGCAGAGAGAGAAGCTGAGAATAGGTAGCTGAAGTAGACCTACTCAGAACAGTATAATACACAGAGGAACAGTAGAAAGCATGGGAAGAAGAGGATCTGGGCCAAATAAGAAGACAATTTTGTTCACCATGTTTGACTGAGGGGGCTCCCAGTTGTCTAGAATAGGAAGACCAAAATTATCAGCTAGAGCTATCAATTAACTGTAATTTCTTATATTTATCTAAGGAACCTCTTCAGTAAACTATATGTAATTCAATTGACAGTGTGGGTTGAGTTTGTTTCATAAATTCTTTATGAGGTATAAAGTATAAGGTCTACCATTTCATAGATTAGAATGTGGAAGAGAAGGCAAGTCTCCAAATCATCCGATGAAGGGCCAAAAACGTTTAGGACTAGGATAGCTCTGGTGGGTATGTTTGCTGCAGCAAATAAAGGTGTAGGTGGGAGGGAGATGAGGAAGTAGACCTGAGCACCAGCAGACTCAATCTGTAGTGAGAGGAAATAAACGTCAAAGAGTGTTGGGGCGGGGCGGGCGGGGCGTGGTGAGCCTGCTTTCCTGAAATATGTCATTTCTTCATCTCTGGTTTTCAAACTACAAGTCAGCACTCATTAGCAGATCATCAAATCAATTTTGTGGCTCTCCACCAGCATAAAAAAAAATAGATAAAACAGAGTGGTCTAAACTGCAATGGAATAGAAAAAGAAAAAATATATTAGATTGAATCACACATAGAAAGGAAAAGCATTGCTCCATGAAAGTTGTATTTACCGTCGTTCCCACTTATTGGCGGTTTCGCTTCCATGGTTTCAGTAACTCGCAGCAACTGTGGTCCGAAAATATTAAATTTCCCCAACCATCAACATCTTCTGCTCCTGATATCCAACTATCTACATCATCATGACTCGATGATCCAGGATCACCCAAAGCAGGCGATATTCCTTCTGGTGTATTGTTAGCAGGTCAGTAGTAGCCTCACGCCACAACACAACACCCATGTCATTCACCTCACTTCGACTCATCACATAGGCACTGTATCATCTCACATTATCACAAGAAGATGGGTAAGTACAGTACAATAAGATATTTTGAGACAGACCACATTCACATAACTTTTATTATAATACATTGTTATAATTGTTCTATTTTATTATTAATCTCTTACTGTTCCTAATTTATAAATTAATCTTTATTGCATGTATGTATAGGAGAAAACAAAGTAGGTGTAGGTTCAGTACTACCTGCAGTATAAGACATGCACTGAGGGTCTAGGAACATATCCCCTGCAGACAAAGGGAACTACTGGACATGGGACCAAGTATATTTACGTGTTACTGAGTGTGGGTATACTGGGCTGGGATTTTTCTTTTTTTAGGCCATAGTCAAAAACAGTTTGAAACTCACTATCTTTTACTAGCACTCCATGTGACACCATTCGAAAACTGCATGGCAACATACTAATATAGATGGTTTTAATCTTATGACTTGCGTTCTCAGGCCTTCCAATATATTATCTCCTTGATTTTCAACACTTTTAAACCCTGGTTGCACAAAGAATCTCCTGGGACATAGAAATCACCAATGCCCGGGTTCCGTGGATTCTGATCTAATCGGTCTGGGTGGAGGCCTAGCAAATGGTATTTTTTTACAACCTCCCCAGGTAATTCCAATGTGCAACTGTGGTTGAGGGCCACTGGATTAGGTCATTTTACCCTTACAACATCCCTGAGGGAAAGGCAGAGAAGAGACGATTATCTCTACTTTACAGATGAGAGAAATTCAAGTCCAAGGCAATTAGGAGGTTTAGCCAAGGCTGTATCCACATGTCAGTGTCAGAGCTGGGTGAGGAGCCAAGTCTCCTGACTCAGACCAGAGTATCCTCTTCCCAGTGTCCCACACTCACCATTTTAACCAACATCCTTCAGTTTAGAACAAGTCTACCAATGAGAAGACAGACAAGTTAGAATCTCAGAATTTCTTTGCACAATCATTCCCGGAAATGCGTCAACACATAAACCCCTCCTTGCTGGAATAACGAAATAGACCACTTAAGTAAATCAAACCATTTGATGGAGGCCAAGAGAGCTATTGATACTAGTTTGTCTGTCTCCAAGGAACAAAATACTGAAAGGCAAGGGCTTAAAATGAATGAAAATGTATCCAATGCACAATCAAATGAAAATGTTGTGGGCCCATGGCCAGGGATTATCTGCCAACTGGATCTCTTTCAGCGCCCTAAATTTAACCAGCTGGGAGTCTTTTTTTTCTCCCTCCCTTTTTCGTATCATCTTCAACATTCTGAAAGGAAGAGATTTCCTTTTAATGGGAAATCTGTATTTCATCATTAAGATGGAACATAACGTGCTTGGTTTAAGCCAATCTCCTGGGAAGTAGGTTCTTTGTGTATTATATGCTTGGCATAAAAGAAAGACTCAAATTCCAGCAAGTTTATTTCAGGAACGATAGACTAGAAGCATATATCTGTGGAACTTAAAGTATAATCTCACCCCCATTCCCAGCATATTAATAATACTTTACATTTGTAGATCACTCATTGCTTTCACAAATCAAATAATCTCTAAATTTCCAATCTGTCCCAAAATGTAATGAATAAAGGGAGGTGAGGCTACATCATCTGTCTGGGTAGAGGGGGGAGGAGGGGAGGGATTGGAGAAGTAGAGAGAAAGAAAGAGAAAGAGAGAGAGAGAGAGAGAGAGAGAGAGAGAGGGAGGGAGGGAGAGGAAGAGTCAGCTCAGGCATTTACAGTGGTTATGGCTGAGTGAGATTATGAATATTCTTTATTTTATTTTTCTTTGTATTATCATAGCTTTTCTATAATAAACACTTTAGCACTTTGCAGTCTTAAAATATAATTATTTTAACTGAAAAAGAATAATCATAAATCACAAGTAAAAAGTAGAAATGACTCTACTTGTAATCGAATGACAAGGTCAAGGTTCTCGGCAAATGTGACCAGTGGGCTCAAGGCCAATTAACCACAGTGCTCCAACTCCAGCCTGAAGAGGCAGAGCTCCAACCTGGGCAACAGCACTGCTAGTGCCATCAGTTACCCAAATGGAAGTCTTTCCCTTCCTGCCCTGGGGGAGAGTGGCTATCCAGGACAGACTTAGAGACCACACTGGGAGGGGTGGGGGAGTCTGGTTTCTCTACACACATCTTAAAGATGGAGGCTGCAGAGCACAGGGGCCTGCCCTGAGCCCGATCCATGCAGAGACAATCTATTTAACCTGGGAGTGGCAATTTGGGATTGGGTGACGGTTCCCCAACCCAGGTTTGGGCCTCCACTGGGCTTCTGGTCAGAAGCTGTTACAGAGGAGCAACCATCCTCAGAGTTATTCTCCGAAGAATTTTCAGGAAGGGAAAAATCATGTGCAGCTTCACCAAGTGTTAAAAATTCTGACCAAGAAGATAATAGCTGGGGCCTGGAGTAGCATATAAAGCAGCCATGGGATCCCTTCTCTGGCTGAGTCATGGCTGAGAGGGGAAAGGAATCCAGGAATGGATATGTTGCCTGTTCACTTATTCACTCAACAAACATTTTCCCTAGCTGATAGGCAGTGGAGGTTACATATAGTCATTTACTTTGTGGAGCACAGCAGGGAACAGTGAGATGTGAAATACACTTGCCAAGCTATGCCTCCAGCACAGGACTGCAAACCTCCAAGGAAAGGGTGCCCTTTCTTCATAGGAAGATGTTGTCAGCTGACCAAGCCTGACTTGGAGTGACTTTTCTAAATGTCACTAAAGTATAATATTGGCTAGTAATGGCCCTATTTCCAGCGCTGTGCATCATGCTGGGCAATAAGGATGCAAAGATGAAATTAGCATGACTCTTCGCCCTCAAGAAAATCATTCTAAGGGGAGACAGAAAGCAAGTAACTGCAATAAGGCATCACTATTACTATAAAAATGGTATGTAAAAATCATACTAGAAGCACATCAGTAAGAATCCCTGTTTAAAAGCAACATTAATGCTATCTACAGTGAAATGTTCAATATAAAAAATAAGCAGAAAAAGTCAAAGGAAGAAAAGGAAGAGAATGGTGATTATTGATTGTATACCTCCCTCCCCCATGCTAAGACTGTTCTTATCAAACACGGAAACTGAAGTTCAGAGAATCTGAGTGTAGCTAGTAAAGGCAGAGTGAGGATTCAAAGTCAGGTCCAGGGCCATTTCCAGAGCCTTGCACTTTCTAAAACACTCTATTCTCCACTATTCATTCTGCAGACATTTATCAGGTCTGTGCTAGGTTTTGCCAGGAAGGATGCTGGGCACAGATGACACAGATTTCAAAGGAGTAGAAGGTTCTAGTTGAGAGCATAAACTGAGAGCAGACTGCCTAGGTTTGAATCCTGGGACCATTGCTAACCCATATCACAGGTGCAGCTCTGGGTTTGAATTCTAGCTCTGCCTCTTCTTGCCTCTGTTTTCTCCTCTGTAAAATACATGCAAAGTAATTGGAATAGTGCCAGCCACACAGAAAGTACTATACATGCTATAAAGTACTGTGCAAGTATTAGATATTATTATCATGAATGGTAGTGTAGCAGTAGTATCATTAAGTCACAGTACGGTGAGGGAGAGGTTGTGTTATCAGCACAAGTAATGGGTATATAAAGCAGAAGGCCAAGCATCAAGGTGAATACACAAAGCCCTGGAGGTGAGAAAGTGTTTAACATGTCACTAAATATATCTACAGCTCTTTGCAGTTAGAAAATCTTTCAAACATGCAACCCAAAAGGAAAGAGTACTTTCCTCTATTTGAAAGGCAAGAGGACTGAGGACTAGAGATCCTAAGCAACTAGTCCGAGTGAAGACAGCGAAGCAGTGGCAGATTGCTGGGCTCCACTAAGTTGCTGTATCACAGCAGTTTTCTTAAAACTTTCATTTTAAAGTTATTTCAGATTTACAGAATGGTTTCAAGAATAATCTAGAGAACTCCTGCATACTCTTTTTTTAACCCATTTTGCCCATTTTCAACCTTTCACTCCAGCTGCTATAGCATTCCGCGTGTACTTATTTTTCCGAACTACTTAAGAGTATTCGCATATATCATGCCCCTTCACACCTTAATACCTCAAAATTAAAAATAAAAATATTCCTGCAGCTAGAATATGAAAAAGTTCTGGAGGCCTAATGTACCACATAGTGATTATGGTCTATAATACTATACTATATACTTCAAAGTTGCTAAAAGGCTACATCTTAAATGTTCTTACCACTTAAAAGAAATGATAATTATGTGACATGATAGAGGTGTCATTAGCTAACACTATGGTGGCAACCATACTGCAATATGTAAATGTATCAAATTAACACCTTTTACACCTTAAACTTACACAATGTTATACATCAATTATATCTCAATTAAAAATAAGAATATTCCAAAGTAAATGATCAAATTCAGGAAATTTAATATTAATATATACTTTCATCTATTACAGATGTCATATTCCAATTTGTCAATTGTCTCAGTAATGTCCCTCATAGCATTTTTTCCCCCTCCAGCACCAAGCCCAGTCCAGGATCACTACTGCATTTAGTGGCCATGTCTCTTTAGTCACCCTTAACTTGGCTAATTCTTCAGCCTTTATCTTTCATAACATTGGTTTGTGAAGAAAAGAGGCCAGTTATTTCACAGAATGTTCCTTGTTTGGGTTTGTCTGCTATTTCCTCATGATTAGGTTCAGTTCATGCAATCCTGGCCAGCATACTACATAAGTGATGCTGTGCCCTTCTCAGTGTAATCACATACTTGAATCTGGACATCTGGATGTCTCCTCATGTCTGTCTGCTTCTCATTGGTGATATTAGCCTGATCATCTGGCCAAGATGTTTTCCATTTTCTCCACAAGTATAATCACCATTTGCCCACTCATAACCAATAAGCAATATGTGGAGAGACACTTTAAGACCATATATATATCTTATTCCTTATCAAACCTTCCCTGCCCAACCAGATTTAACATCCATTGATGATTCTTGCCCAAACAATTACAGAGTTGTAAAACTGGTGACTTTCCAAATCTATCACTTCCTTCACATTTATCAGTTGGCATTACACTATAAGAGAGAGTCCTTCATTTTCCCCCAAATTATATTTATTTATTTGTTTGCTTGTTTGTTTATATATATCATCTAGTGAGCTAGCTAGCTATTACAAAGCAGACTCACAGATTCCTATTAGTCAATGGATTATAATCCATTACTGTTCTTATATTATCACTCAAATTGTCTAACATTTAGCCAGGCCAGCCAAAGACCCTTTAAGCTGGTTCTTTTATCTTCTTGACATCACCAGTCATGTTTGCTTACTTTCTAGCACAACAAAATGTTCCAGGCTAAATTTGTACCTTTCCTGCCCCAGCAATGAAATCAGCCTTTTTTCTCAAGGACCCCTGGTTCTTTATAGTAGAGAATGGTATAGCCTGACACATAGTTATTGAATGAATGAGTAGATGAATTAAAATCTGCCTTCCCTGTGAGGCTCATGAATCACTGTAGAGACATAAAATCATCAACTGACTCTTCCTGAAAGATGGATATATCAGAATAGAGCCTTTAACTCACCCCTGTCTGTAGGACACTCAAGTTCAATTCCTAACTCTTCCCTTCCCACTCATGCTTTTACTCTTCACAATAAAATGAGTGCAGAAAAGCATTGGATCATCCTTCGTAACTCAGAAAGCACTGAGGAAAGGGAATTGCTCTAACCTCAGGGATCCTAACATAACTGTTACTGGTAAAATGTTTAGGAAAGGGAGCCAAATACACTAACTCAAGTACATAGGAAAGGGAATGTGAAACAGCCATCAGTCAGTGCTAGATCCTCCAAGGACACCACTTCTCATCTTTACAGCTCTCCTCCATACTAGGTAACTTCATCCATATTTTCATATGTGCAGCTCAGAGAAGTTATAATATTCCTTGTTCAAGATCACACAGCTGGTGAGCTACACAATCAGAATCCAAAAATCAGGACCACCTGACTCCATGTGCTTTGAAATCCACCACAGAAGCCCACTTAGTAGATATTCCTTCTACTTGTATCTTTTACTTTAAAACATATATTGTTTGTCTGAATAAAATGTTTCTGATATTCTAGAAAATAACTTTATGTCTGGAGATTGTCTTTCATTAAAAGTCTGCAGATTATATTTCCCAAAATTGTTTACTTGAATTTTGTTTCTCTGGATTTCAAGGAAAATAAAGTTTCTCTCCTTTGTTATCTACCTGATAGACCTCCTTCATAAAAATAACAAAAAAATCTATCAACCAGCATTCCCTAACTTTGCTATACATTGTACTCATCTAGGATCTTTTGAAATGCAGATGCTTCTGCCCACAGATATTGATTTAATTGGTTCGAAGCTGAGCTGGGCATTGGAATTTTTAAAAGATCCTCAGATGATTCTAATATGCAGCAAAGTTAAATAACCACTACCAGACACAAGGAAAATGAAATGGAAAAGGCAACCACTTCCCTTTTTAAGGAATGACCAGGCATTCTGCTAATCAACCTGACCCTTCTTCCTTAGACAATGACCTGAGGTATTCAAGGAAATGAAATTAAAGCTAAAATTATTCCTTAATAAAATTCTAAATCTTAAAAATAAAACAAAAATGAGCAACAAACAAAAAACTTAAAACCTAGCATAGTGAAAGATGTGATTAAAATTATGGGATATTGACATATCTAAAAAGATATTTGCACATCAATGTTCATAGCAGCATTATTCACAGTGGCCAGGACATGGAAGCAACTGAACTATCTTATGATAGATGATTGGCTAAAGAAGCTATGGTACATATATATGATGGAATATTACTCATCCATAAGAAGAAGTGACATACTGCCATTTGCAACAACATAGATGGACCTCAAGATAATCAGACTAAGCGAAATAAGTCAGACAGAAAAAGTTGAAAATCACATGATATCACTTGTATGTGGGATACAAACATAAAAGCAACAAATGAACAGGACAAACAGAGACTCATGGACATGGACAATGGACTAGTGGTTGCCAGAGGGAGGGGGTGGATGAGGAGGGGAGAGGTAGACGGGGTAAAGGGGGTCAAATATATGGTGACAGAAAGAAATCTAACTATGGGAGGTGAACACACAGTGTGTGTGTGTGTGTGTGTGTGTGTGTGTTTGTGTGTGTGTCTTACTGTTAGAGTGTACATATGAAACTTATCGGATTTCGTTAACCAATGTTACCATAAAAAATAAATTAACTTTAAAAAATTTTTTTTAAATTATGGGCTATTGAAATTTTATGCTCCAATCAGTATTTCTGGAGCAACTCAGGGCTAGGCATCGTGCAAGTCACTGAGTATACAGTGGAGGGTAGGTCAACACACCTGGGGCCTCAAGTACCATATAATGATGGTGGGTGCTGGGGAAAGTCACTCAGGAAAGGTGCCAGGGTCTCTGAGAGCACCAAGCCCTGGAGTATATCATGGAAGGCTTCCCCAAGGAAATAAAATTCCAGCTGAGCCGGGGAAAGAAGGAGTTAAAATTTGGGAGGAGAGAGGAGTAGAAGCTGCTGGTCCTTAATATTTAAGCAGAAGAGCATTGCAGTAGACCATCCATGAGCATTCTGGGTGTCTGAGCAACACTATGCCTAAATGAGCTCCAAGGTAACAGGAACTGCTACCTGACCACAGGTAAAAACTAGTCAATGTTCACAGACTTAACAGGTTCTTTTATAATCTGTGTTACATAAACATTAAAAACAAGCCACAAGAATGCTAACTTCTCCTGTCACCTTTCTTGCCTCTAGGCTCAGGTAACCCCAACTTTCCAAGAGCACCTAAGACTACGATTTACAACTGTGCAGCCAATATGGCTTCTCCCTTTCCCGATTCAGGATTAGAGTTACTCCTCTGAGCCAGCCATGCCCAAGATGGGTATCTGAAGCAGCCTGCAACAGAAGGCAAGAAGTGGTCACTGTAAGTATATAAGTGATTTTTAAAAAATCTTTGATAGCAACTGCAGAAGTTAGAAAAGTATCTTGATTCTCCAGTGAGCAATTAGAGATTATGTAATAAACAGTTTGCAGAATGTGGAAGAGTCCACCTAGAACAGTGTTGGCACCCGGTAGGATAATCCTGGAGCAGAAGAAGCCCGCAAGCCTGCCAAAATTCATCACTAGCTTCAAATCTCAATCCAGAACAGGAAGTGGGAACAGGCCTGGGATGGCAGCAAAGGGATGGCCCATGGGCCACCGAAAATTCCACCCAGTCAATACTTCTTGCTCAGTGACAAATGCAAAACATTATGCTAATAAGCCTCAGTGGCTAACAGATGGAAAGATGGAGGAGACATGACCCTTGCCTTCCAGGATCATATAGTCAAGTAAAGGAAGCAGAAAATTAGGCATCTCCTAATTGAGAGGTCACATCATTTGCTCTTAGCTCTAAAACTTATCAACCAAAAGGTTCAGCCAGGAAACACACTGAGCATGTAATAAAAACTGGGCCATTGATGAGATAAAGTGGCTGATTGCTTCCTTTATTCAAAAAATGGCCCTGGCCTTGGTAATGGGGATACAAAAGGGCCTAAGTAAGATATAATCCCTGCCCTCGGAGAGTTTACTTTCATCACTGTACAACAGCTTGGTACTTTACAAATGTTCAGAGAACTCATATAGAGAACTTCATTTGATCTTGATAACAACCTTCGTAAGGAGCTAAAGTAGGTGCTTAACAGTTTCCGAGGCTCAGCAGGATGACAGCACTTGCCCCAGATCTCTAGCTAGAAATGACATTGGCAGAATGTGCTATTCCAAGGGCAGTTCTTAGGTCACTATATCCCACTGCATGTGTCTTTGATGCACTCTAGCAGACAAGAAAGGAAAGAAGAAAAAAAAGAAAAGAATCTAAATAGTGCCAAGTCCAATTTCTTTCTTCCTAATTAATTTCTACTTTTCCAGCAACCATACACATGTAGAAAAACACTTCTTGACTTAGTCATATATCCTAGAGAATGTTAAACTTCCAGGATTTGAGGCAAGGGTAATTTAAAACATAATCATTATTCCCCCAAAGCATGTATTCTATTGTTAAATACAACAATGATTGCTCTTTAAAGGAAAAAAAAATTGAGAAGGCAGCTAAATTTGAGGTGTCTATTTTTTCACTTCAGGTTACCCTCTTTCTTTCTCAGCGTTGATAAGCCAAGGCAGGAAACTAATAGATTTTTAAACGCTTTGTGATAATGTCTTTGGAACCAACCGATGATTTTTTTCACTTATTTCTAAACAATAGTAGATCAGCTGAAAAATACTGGTAGAGTTTTCCACAGCAACTCATGACACAGAAGACATCCAATTGGAAGGCTGAAGGCATTAATCCTCTTTCCATGATATTCATTTGCATTTCTGTGGATTGTTACTTTTGATCAGCAGGTAATGCTAGTGGAATTCCGGTTAGTACTTTCCTAGTTTACTTCTGGCTGATCTCCGTTGAATCCTCTTAGAAAGGCCAGCAAAATCTAACTGGCATTTGTTACCAAAGTCTTCATAATTTATAGGACGTTTTTTTCTTTTACATTTGAAACCTCAGTTACTTCATAAATAACTCCTTTTATCACAAGTGCGGATGTTCCTGTAAAGCTACCTGTGACATCTCAAATGTTTCAAAAGTTATCTAATGTGCTAGACAGAAACTGCTTTTGACCTCTGGGTTAACCAAAGTTAACCAACAGATCTGACTGCTTTAAAGGCTCCTTCCTGCTGCAGCTGCTGCTTCAAGCTGTAAATTACTACCTCTCAGGGCAGGGCGGTGACAAGACAGAGTATCAGGACCATTTCTGACACTGGACAGTTTGTGATTAAATATGGTCGTGGCTTCCTTTCTTAGTAATCAAGCATGTGGACACTATATAATCCTGAGAAGAGGCCTTCTCGGTAACCTAACTATAGAATGAAAAAATATTGGTAAATGATAAGAGTGTTTAATTGCTTTGGTGATTTCAGTTAGAAAAACTTGATTTTCCCTAATTCTGTACACCTAAGCCTGATTTGTGCCATCCTCTACAATTAACCTGACCACTTCCCTGTGTCCCATAGTGTGCCATGACTTCCCATCAGCTGTGCCTTCTGCTGGCAAAGCCTTCACTCCCCTTCCTCACCAGTGGAAGCTTTTGCTCCCTCACCTCCCGGATAAGTTCAAGTACCACCTCCTCTGGAAAACTATGCCCAATATCCTGTGAAAAGTGAGCTTCCGCCATGTGTGTTTCAAAAGCACCTTGGACACTTCTGGAACACACACCACACTATATGCTAGTGATTTCCTTACACATCTGCTTTAATCGCTGCACAATGTAGCATCCTGGTTTCAAGTACAGTCCTTGCAAAAGCAGAATCCAAGCTGATCTATTTGTTCTCTTTGGCAACTTGGACAGGTTGCTTAATATCAGGAAACTTTCCTTACCATATCTAATAAATGAGGCTAAAAATACCAACCTACTTCAAGCAGGCATTTGCTGTTATGAGATGATGAAATAAGAAAAGATGCATAAAGTGACTGGCACAGGTGCTGTGTGAATGGCAATTGCTGCTGCTTCTCTTGCTCCTCTTCCTCCTCCTCCATCATCATCATCATCATCAACATTATTAAGTTCTAAGACCCCATCAAGAACCATGTCATCTATTCATCTTTGTACTTTCAACTCCTAGAACTATGAGGATATAGGTACTCAACCATCTGTACTGAATTTTGAAGACAGATAAGGTTTTACTTACAGTCAGCAGGGACTAGACTTCAGAAGTTGCAGAAGTGCCTCTGAGCCCATCTGATGCTAGCAAATGATTTCCGGGACTAGTAAAGCTAAGTTATATGATGATCCCTCCATTCTGTTTCCCTAATCAAAGCTGAAGATCAACTCTTGCTGTGAAGGAACATAGACAATAGTTGTTATTCCTTTGCTGGTGGTTGGGAGGGGGTAGTAGATTACTGAATCACATTTTACATTTCAACAAAAAACAAACAGGTCACTCTTAAAATTCTCTCAAATCACACAGAGCTGGAGATGGATGGCAGATTGCAAAATTCTTGCCAAGCCAAGATGTAAAAGAATCATGACAAATTGTTTCTTGGCTCCCTTGTTTTTCCTTTGAAAAAATAATTTACAATGTGGAATGGGTTTACTCCCCTTTACATCGTCTGAATCCTCAGAAAATCTATGACAGACTCTGTCTGAAAGGCCAGTTTGACCCCATGGGCCTGACTCTCACTAGATTTTCTCAGCCCCAGACATTAGACACAGGCTGTCTGTCACTCGAGATCCTGACATTCCCAAAGCAAAAAAAAAATTTTAAAAACTGTTTAAAAAAGAAAACCCTGCCAAAGCCAACCCAAATGTTTTCTTTCTGTGCAATTTAAATACGTGTTAAATTGGATGTTGCCCAGCCGTTCTTCTAAATCTAAGTCATGGGATAAGAATTCAGTAAACATTTTTATCTGTCAAACTCATCCCACAAGATCCATTCAGGAAATAAGTAAAGTTCAGGGTAGAATGTGGCCTTTTGGTCAATAATAACACCTAACATTTATTTATATGTTCACTAGATACTGTGTTGAAAATTGTGCAGGCTGGTTATCATTTCGATTCCACACAACAAGGCCATGAAGTTAGGATCATCAGTACCATGCCCATTATAAAGGTGACCAAACTGGGCTTTGTCCAAGGTCACACAGTGAGTGGCAGGGCTGGGTTCCAACTGGGAGGGTATAGCTCAGAGCCAGGACCCTCAGTGTAAATCTGTAGAGCCCCCTGTTCCATAGCAGCCACCTTGTTCCATAACAGAATAGGTCACCTATGGGCTCTTGAACTTGTCCCCATCATTTAATCCCTTATGTTTGCCATCACTGCCTCTTGTTCTCCCTGAGCCCAAACTGAATCCTGCACCTGCAAAGCAGCAGCTCAATGGAAGTCAAAGCCAAGACAAAGCCCAGCTCCCAAGCACTATGGCTCCCATCAGCCCTCACCCTGCTTCTTTCCATTTCCTCACTCATGGCAGCTCATTGTACAAAAGCCACACATCTCCCATGTCCAGATATTAATATATGTGGGACTTCTTCTGGGTCATATATGTTCAGTTCAGGCAGATGACATGTCTCACCTGAGATAGGTTCATTCAGTGAACAAATACTTGCTAAGCACCTATTATGTGCCAGATATTTGAATAAGGGTTTGAAACCCACATTAGGCTACCAAGGCTCATTTCTGGGAAAGTTAAGGAACATTGATTAAGCTCCTGCCTAGTGCTAGTCACTTAAATGAAGAATCTCATTGACCCTCATAACCATTTGAGGCCAATGTTAACTCTGTTTTCCATATAAAAAAGTAACTCACTGTCAAAGGCCCACTGCTATGAGAGGAAGCATGAGTAACCACTGCAATGACCTGTTCTCAAGACTCTGGATCATTTCCCATCAACTCATCCTTCTGCAGTGTTTAATTTAGATAAAATTAAAGGGAGAATCAATTCTTGTAACTTTCAACACAAGTTAATTAAGTCTGGCACAGTCCCCAGCCTCAACAGCAGGTCTTGCCACGGGACAGTGAAAAGGCAACTTTCAGTACTAGTGGCAATTACCACAAAGAGGAAGAGATAAAGGGCTTCAGGGCAAGTGGGCAAACAAAACTCAGAACTGTCCCCACCCTCTCCACCAGATCTTTGTGGACCCACACCTGCCCTTTAGCCATCCAGGTCTAGCCTTCAAGATTCAGGAATGAATTTGGAGGAATGAATATCCAACACGTGGCCAGGCTTCCTTAAAGCAGCTGGGAAACACCCATGCTCAGCCCCTCCCCCACAGAAAGAGCCACGGAGTCAGCTGGACACAGGTTCAAATCTTGCCTGACCTCAAAGCCCGCCTCTTTCCACTATTCTTTACAACCTCAGAGCAAGGCTGTCATACTGTCTGTGATATACTTTAAAGCCCTGCAGTACTGATAGTGAGATGTACACATATGTTTCTAAGTTAAATTTAATGATCACTAAGGGATGGATGATAACGCTTACATAGCTTAAACAGAGATCAATATTCTAAGAGTGGTTACTACCATCTCACATCCCCTCATTTGGGATTCACACTGAGGGGTGGTTAGAATGTAGAGAATGGAACTGTAAGCACTTCAAATAATGTTGTCTAAGTCTGAGCAGGAGCCATTAATGAACATTAATTTGTTAATAAGGGGCATTAGAAAGAATTTTTCATTGGTAAAATGAGCAATGTTCAAAAAATAGGACTGGTGTATAGTACGGCGTGGGCATCTCTAGTGTGAAGAGGACTTGGGGGTAGAACCAGGTTCAGAATTCCATAGGGTCCTGTGTCCCCAACACGGGGATTCTATCACCTAATACAGCTAGAAAACTGGCCAACTTGGGCATTAGAATGTTATTATGCTTGTGTCAGGCTCAACTTTTTATTTAAGGATGGTCAGTGGGCCTCCAGAACAGAGAGAAGGGATTTCACAGAGCCTAAAAGAAAGAGATTTATGATGATTTTTATGCTTGTTGGCTAATACATGCTTTTACTTGTGAAAATTTAGCCTATAGCTCGCTTTCACTGTAATATAGGTTTCTATGGAGGAGACACACTTCCCAAACCAAGCAAAAAGAACCTGACCCCTGTTGAATGGATATATTGACTTAGGCCACTTTGCATCAGAGTCCAATAAGCCAGAATCCCTGCCTTCAAAATAAAAGAGAGGACCCATGAAACATTCTAAAACTCTCTCTAAAGTCTTACAATGAGAGGCAGTTTAGTGTGACTGTTAAGAGGCCAGGTTTGGGGTCAGATTGCTGAGTTTGAATTCCAGCATGAGTTCCCAAACCTCTATGTGCCTCTTGTCTTTTTACCTATAAAATGGCAACACTAGTTATACTTCCTCATAAGGCAATTAGAATGATCAACTTAAAGGAAAAGTGCACATAACTAAAGGAAGCCCTCGGTAAATGTTAGTTACCATTACAGTGGAAGAGGACAAAGAATCGCATTTCAAAAGGCACTCAGTAAGTGTTAGTTATTATTTTACTATGTACCGTTTACATTTATTTACTGCTTCATTCAACAAACATATACTGAGTGCCCAAGTTCTAGGGGATATGGAGATAAATAAGAACTGCACAATATCCCCCTGGACTGCTTCCCATGGTCTCTTCCCTCAAGGGACTCCAATATAATACATGAGTTAGAAGAGCAAACAATCATAATCTTGATGAAGTTTTATGGACACAGCCAAAAAAAAAGAAAAGAAAACCCTTAACTCTGCAAAGAGAATTCTGGGAAGGCTTCCTAGCAGAGGTGATATTCGAGGTGACTTTTATAGAATAAATAGGGTACATGTGCTCAAGCATAAGTGTATATTTCTCAGCTTGCTTTTGACATTGCAAAATTTTGCCAGGTTAGAAACCATGATGAGAATCACACTAGCAATCCAAATTCTACATAGAATAGATACCCAATATTTAGTACTTACTGACAAACCTAGGAAGCACAAATTATATTAAACAAGAAAGAAAAAGAAAACATGGCAGGGCATGTGGGGGTCGAGGGAGTGACTGAAAAGGGTGGAAATCCTACAGCCCTCAGGCAGGAAGTGTCAATCCCGCCTATCTGTGTGTTTGCTGGCATAAACTGTAATGGGTCTTTAAAAATTTATCCTTTTCATCTGGGATGCCCAGCTGTGTTAAATTTCCAAACCCTCCCATCCGACTTTTATGAACTTCGGTCCCAAACAGGGGCCAATCTCAATCTTACGGCATTCTTTCATTGTTAGAGCAGTGGGCCGCACAGCTAGGATTCTGGACTGTTTTAAATGTCATCCCAAGGAGTCCCTTAACGGCCTCTGAGGAGCAAATAAGAGAAGCAATATGGAGATACAGCTGCAATGTAATAACAATGAGAGCCAATCGTCACTGAGCACTTACTAAGTGCCAGACACTGTTCTAATAAGTGCTTTACCTGTATTAACCACACTGTTCCTTAAAACAGCTCTATGAAGTGGATGCCATTAACATCCCTATTTTACAGATGAGAACAGTGAGGTTAGTCATGTGATCACAAAGTCACATAGCTAGTAAGTGGCACAACTAGGATTCAAACACCACACCATGTGACCTAGGAAAGTTGAACAGCAAGTTTTTCCAGAAGCAAGCACATAAATCAAGTCTTAAACTGTAATTGGTCTTTAAAAATCACATTAGTGAAAGGTGTGCCATGTCTATAATTTGGGACTTCTGTGAGATGCTAGGTGTATCTCCTCCTCTTCCCCGAAGAGGCACATTAGCATCTTGAGCCTGCATATTAGGCACTTCTGCTTTGTCTGCTGTAAAATGGCTAAGTTACTAATAAAAGCAATGCTTCTCACTGTGACTGGTGCCAACCTCAGTCCTTAAGTGCCAATGGTGTGTTGGATTTTCCCACCAATTTTTCTGGATGGCTCTAAGCAGACAAACCACCCAGATTGCTGCAAATGTTACTTGGAGAAGAGCACGTGCCAGGAGCAACAGGAAAGAGGGGCCCACCCTCATTGCAAATGGAGCTTTCCTAAGTAAATCCATCCTCCAAAGTAACTTAATTATTCTTACCAGAGATTCTTATGAAGCTTGCAATTGCCAAGTACTTCAAGATCAATTTCATGAGCATTTCCCCGACTGGCTCTATAAGGTTGTATTGGCCATTTTACAGAGAGTTTTGGTGACTTGCATGAGGGTGGGGATGCAGGTACTCAGAGGCAGCTTCGAAGTTCAAAACCACTCAGCGTCAGTATGCCAAATCATTAGGCTGGCTGGCAAAAAAATGACCTACTTGCATTTTGGTTTCTCACTTGCCAGAAGATCTCAAAGGACTACGGATATTAAGATATTTTGTTAGGACTAAAAGGGGCATCAGCCAAGTTTTTCACTCCTAAAAATCCAGAAGAGGTCAAAAGTTTGAGGAAACAAAATCAACAAGATGGAATGTTCTGAACCCAAAATTGCTCACAATCTTAAAAAAATAGGCACAACTAAAGTTGCTAAAAGGAATGTAGGCCTTAGAAGTCACGAAGACGTGGGCCTACTCCATCACTTACAGTGGCGCAAACTAGACAAATGACTTGACTTTACCAAACCTCAGCTTCCTCATCTACAAGGAAGATAGCAACATCTCTCCGTGACCATCACTAATACATATGGGCTATTTTACAAATAGAAGAGCGAAAACCATGACCTCTAGGTGGAGGAGTTCCAGAAACAGAACCTCCTCTGTTAGCTCAACCCACACAACTCTGCACCCTCTTCGACAGCTGGTTATAAGAACGTCATGAGAACATGTGAGCAAAGTTAAGCATCCTTCAGGTTTGGTAGAAATATCACTCCCTCGGCAGGTCTCCCCAATCTTCCAGAACAGGCCCTTCTACAATATGTACCTGGGCCCCCTGCATGGTCCTCCTTCTTAAACACTTGTTTCATCTGAAAATGCTTACATGCAATGCCAGTTTTCCCTGTTTAGTAGAAGCTCAGTAAAGGTAGAACCTGGGTGTCTTGTGTTAGCTGCTGTAAGCCCAGGCATAAGCACACAGTCCAGCACACCGCAAGCTCTTATTGAATAACCGAAGAAACATATGAAAGTGTTTAGGGACAGAGAGCTGAGGGGGACGGCCTCTTACCATACCCCTACTGCTCTGAAGATGGCCTGATTCCTCCATTCACTGCTTCCCATTGAGCCCATCCATGACCACTGGATCCCAAGCCTTAGGTTAAAAATAAATAGGGAAAGATTTCCTCTTATTTTTTTAACTTGTTTATATTTATTTTTAATGTATATATAATAAAGGTAACATTTATTCACTCAATCAATAAATGTTTGCTGAGTGCTTCATATGTGTCAGGCACTTTTCTAGAAACTAGACATGGAATCATAAGCAAGTCATGGACTTTAGTGGGGGGCAAAAAGGGAGCAAATAAACTACAAACAATTAAACAAGACATTTTCAGGTACTGATGAGTACGTGAAGGAAACAAAACAGAGCAATGTGTTAGGAAGTAATTGGAGAAGAGAACATTGCGACTTTCTAACGAGAAGCTGGGAGGTCAAAATGTCAATGCATTTCCAGCCACGCGAAGATCTTGGAGAAAAGCATTCCAGGCGCAAGGGACAAACAAGTGCAAAGGCCACTGGCCTTGGTGCATCCGGGGAACAGAAAGAAGGTCACCCGTGACTGGAGCTCAGTTTGCCAGGGACAAGGGGCATGTGGTGAAGGAGGGGCTCTGGGCAGGGACGAGATCAGGTAACAACCTGTACAGTAAAGGATACAGATTGATTCTCTACGCAAAAAGTAACCACTGGGGGATTTAAAGAAGGGAATGAATGATCCTATTTACATTTTAATAAAAATCGCTCTGGATGCTCATACAGGCTTACAAGCAGGGGACCAGGTAGGAGGCTACTGTAATAATTTAGGCTAGAGCTAAGGCTGGTTTGAACTAAGGTGATAGCTGTGCATGAAAATCAGACTCATGGCATAATTTAAAGATAAAGTGACAGAACGTGTTGATGGATTGTGAGAGGAGAAGAAAAGAGAAAAGTCAAAGATGATGTAATCCAGAAGAAAGTAAGCTACACCAGTTCTTTCTGATTGTGTACCTACCAAAGATCTGACAGCACTGGCTCAATAAACCCTCACAGCTTTAAGGGGGAGGTACTATCATTATCCCCACTTAAAAGATGAAACAACTGAGGGTCAGCAAGATTAAATAACTAGGTCAAACTAATAGGACTTTGTACCTCCAACAATTTGTGCCATTCAAGAATCCACAGGGTCTGGGATCCTGTTCCAGTGGAAGCTGCAGGAAGCCCTTTCGGGAAGGAAGTATAAGTACTGCTGCTGGTAAATTAAGCACTCTGAACTAAACAGGGCTGAAGCACCATGCTGGGAAATTCAAGGGCGGGTGTGTCACATGCAATCTGTTTTACATCAGTCGCCTAGAGTTATCTCAGCCCTGTGATCTCACAGGCCCTGTGACATGACAAGATGTGATAGGGCCAGCTGAGGAGGCCTACCAGCAGCAAGGCAAGCTGGCAGATGTTTTCTTCTTCATCATCATCATTTGTTTCAAGTAGTTCTTTTCCACTGAGAGCCACTGCCAATTTCTAAATCTGGCTGGTCAACGACAGTGATTAATCCACTGGATGTGGTGGTATATGGAAAAAGAGCATGAGTGTTGAAGCCTGAAAGGCCAGGACTAAAGTCCAGGCTGATCCACTTGGGAGGTGCGAGGCTTTGCACCTTAACTCTCTAAGTCTCTAGTATCTTCTTCTCTAAAACATGGGAAAGAAAGCAACCAACCTCATAGGGCTATGTAAAGGATGTGGATGATCTGTACTACAGATCATGAAAACTACTCAATAACCTACCATTGTTATCATCCTCCTCAAATACTTTTTAAAAAGAACAAAGCCATTGTCTTCAGTTGTAGCCCTCCTCTATTTCTAGGAGAACTGAGCTGTAGCTGTTGATGAACGTCTGTGAATTTAAAATTCAGAGAATACTGCAACAGTTCTCCAACTCTGTTGCAAAGAGATAGGTGTTGAGCACAAAATTCTTGGCTTCATCCTAAATTCGTGGTATCTACTTTGGGAATAAGATGCACAAGGTGAGCTGTCAACCAGATACCAGAGCTTTCTAACTTTATATATAGTCTTGTCAAAATGAAGTAATCACATCTTTAGAGCTACAAAGATGAAAAGGTTTCTCTTTTAGTATAAGGAACATAACGAAACCCCGTATGAGCTTTAAGTGTCCCATCTGCGAAGCAGCAAAAGTAGCTTCTCCTTAGAATGTTATGAAGATTAAGTAACATAACTCACATAAAACGCTCAATAAATGTTACATCCCCTCTGCTTCCTACTCTCCCCAGCTCAGTGTGCAGAAGGACTAGCAGTGATGGTCTAAAGGTCAAGTGAAGGCTGAGATGGCTTGCTCTCAAATCAGAAGGTCTACATGTCTCATGACTACAGAATAGGCCGAGTCATTAAAAAACAAACAAACAAAAAACAGAGATATGGACCAAAGCAGGAGCTCAGGAGATACCCTTCCTTTTCTGATATTGCTGAGGACCCTGTAATTTGTAATTGTGAAAATGCATATTTGTAGTGCTCCATTTTCCATGAGCTTTTGCATATCCTGCCTCATCTACTAATTTCCACAGCCATGGAATGGGCAGGATAGATGCTATTAGTCTGTTTTACAGGTGAGAAGACCAAGACCCAGAAAGGTTTACGTGATTTAAGTAGGATCACACAGCAAGTCTGTGAAGAAACTCCGAGGTTTCCTGGCTTCCCGTCCACCACCTTCTTTGCCACACCTTGTAAATCACGTCGCTAAGAAGGACTTGCTCCTTTAACTTTAATGTGTATTAAGAGTTATACACTGAGCCATTGAGCCTTAAGGGTCCCATCTTTTAGATTCCTGCAGGTACACACCATAATGACAGCGACAATGTAATCATACTAAGTGCTCTGCTGGGGTCTGTGGCCAACTCTAGGCCTGGTGTAAAAGTGACAATATGTTCCTACCTTTACTTTTCTTGTGTTTTTCTTGCCATTTACTCAGTTCTCTAAAATCTTGCTACTTAAAGAGTCATTAGCATCACTCTCCCCTAGGAACCTGTTAGAAATGTAGACTCTCAGAGCTTCCAAGTCTAAATGTGCGTTTTAACACGATTCCCAGGTGATTCATATGCACAATAAAGTTTAAATAAGCACTGTTCTCAAAAATTCAAAATGTATTTAATAAACAGGCAATGCAGAATGTGGGATGCTGATAAAATATCCACACTGGCAGTTAGGGGTCATTACTGAGTTGCTCCAGCCTTCAATTGTCTAGTCATTAATTTTACTAGCATTTACTCATGGTGCCTGGAACATGATAGGCACTAAATAAATATCTGTAGAACTAGTTGATGATTAATTAATCTGTTAGTCTATATGTAACATCTTCCCATCTTCCTTTTCTCCTAATGCTCCTCTGTTCTGAAGAATTGAATGAATTAGCCCATGTGAAGGACTCAGAGCAGTGCCTGGCGCACAGTAAGTACTCAGCAAGTGTCAAACATTATTATTAGCAGACCGTGAGGTAGCTGCATTCATAACAGGCTACTTCGGCTTCCAGAAGGAATGTGTAACACGGGCCACCTTGGAGCTTTGTGGGAATGCCACTTGAAGGAATATAAACTTAAGAAACAGACACTCTGAAGCATACTTTGTAACTCAGAGAAAAATCACTGCAGTGGATTCCAGAGAAATGATGAAGTGTCCAGGAGAGGGGGGCTGACAGATTATCAGTGTTGGTGTGTAAGCTCTGTTTGGCATAGTAGTGCAAAGCAAAGTACTTCCTCATATCTGTATCTGCCTCCGGTCTTACTTTTGATATGGAGATAAGAGACCCTGAGGTAATGAATCATGGTGGTGGAGAACAGTTTGATAGACAGGACTATGCAATCCAGTCAGACAGACACTTCTGGTTCAAAGGTAGCCTTAGATGTTCATGAGCCTTCACTTGCTAATCAGTACTCCTCCCCCATGTCTTGTTCTTTCCTGCCATACTGGCTTTACTCTTGCCATTAACCCTTACCTATAAGAGGCTTTCCCACTTCTCTCTACTCATCTTTAAAAATCATCAGTTCGAATCCATCCCTCTCCATTTAATTTTCCTTTTTAAGTTCCCAAGTTACACTAAAAATTCCACCAGGACAGGGATTGCATCTTATATTCCCACAATGCCTACCATTGTCCCTTGCACTGAACAAGTGCTCAGTGTTTATAGATTGACCCAGCTGTTTTTACAAACAGAGAAAAGACAAGATAATTCAGATGGATTTCCTATCACTTGTAATAAAATAATCACATGTCTATAACATTTAAGAAACAAAATCAGCTTTCCATATTTTATGCTATAATTATTTTTCTTCTGCTAAATTTATAGTTTTCTAGAGAGTTGAACCATCTTATTTTCTGCCCATTCCTATTATCCTCAGATCATAAGAAAGTTTTAAGTTATATGCAACTGTGCATTGCTAATATTTGGTGAATACTCAATAAATGCCAAGGCTGTGCTAAATGCTTTAAGTGCATTAATCATCACAACAACATGATGACACTGGCACTATTATAATCCCCAACTGAAAGAAGAAACAGACTCTGGGAGAGTAATTTACTCAAGGTCACAGAGCTAGGAAGTAGTGGGGCCAGTAAAACTTACATCTTGTCTCACCTAAGAACCTAGGCACTTACCCATAATGCTCTCTGTCTCCGCTTAAGTCTACTTTATCTTTCAGAAACACTGAAAAGGTTATCTAATAAATTGATATTGGTTTGTTATCTAATGCAAAAAAAAAAAGCCAATTCAGTGACTGCTGCTCACAAGAAAACTACCTGTAGGGCAATTCAGCTCAGGCTATAAAACACAGTCTCCGAGCTGATTTTTGGCACAAAATGTCAAGGACAAAATAAATTTTTTGCTGATTAAAAGAAAAAACTCTCTGTGGCAGCTATTAAATTTTACAGCTGAAGAAAGGAGGCATTCATCAGTGTTGGCTCCTTTTGGTCCTTAATCATAATGCCTAAGCTCCTATTAGTTTTAGAAAAACAAAAAGTAATTTTTTTCTCAATGTGTCAATAGAATGCAGTCCTTCCCCAAACAATGTTAAATAAAAATGAGGCATTTAAAAAAAAAATGCTTGAAGAGAACCAGTTCTCCCCTTTGACTCTGTGCACTGAACCACAGTTTCAAAGACGTTTCAAAGCATTTTTGTCCTCTCTAGATATTTCTGTCTTTCGTAGGACGTGTCAGGTTTTTTAATCATCAAAATATGCATTAATATTAGCTAATATTGGCCTTCCAAGAGCAACAGGTTTTATTTCCTTGGCAAACTTATCTGTTTTAACATGAATGGTTAAAGATACTTCCTCATGCTGGTCTTCGACTGCTGGCTGGCTGGAGTATGAGGCACCTACAGAACAAAGCCAACTTGGCCTTTGATGGCACTGTTTGTTAACAGCTCTGCAGACCACGATGAGGCTTCAAGACACTCCACTGAGCCCTGGGCTAACTGTGAAACTGTTCCACAACCTCAGCCTTGAGCCTCACTACTTGTGTGGGCAGCATTTGGCCCGCTCTCTATTTACACAAATTCCCTAACGGTCTCTGGCACCACTGACGTCTCAGAGGGAGGCACAGTACATAGAGTGTTTCACATGAAAATCTTTAAACAAAAGGAATTAAAGAAAATCCCTGTTTAATAGTAAGTTTTTACCAAGCTCCTAAATTCTCGAGAGCATGTGAAATATTAACTTTCCCCAAATGAGAACACAGAGCTCGCCTTGTTTCAGTTCATACTGTTGGGTTACAAATGTTCTAGAGAGCAGCATGCCTCCTTCTTAAGAACCTACTGAGATTCTTTTAAAATAGTGGTTTAAAAAGCACAGGTTCTGGGGTCAGACAGACTTGTGTTCAAATTCTGGTTTTGACATTTTCCAAGTCCCAAGTACTTGGTCTACAAATTGGGGATAACAGTGGCAATTACCTTACTGGATTATTGTAAGCTTTATGTAATATAATGCATCTATTCATAATACATTAAATGTATGGTGGTGGCTGTTGAAGTGTAGTCAGCCTTCCACTATCCTGACTCACAGAGGGACCCTTCAGCAGAAAGTAAGAATGGTGAATCTCCAACGCAAATTGCTAAAACCACTTCCTGTTCCAGCTACCCAAATCCTAACTGAGTGTGACTTGGCTTATCACAGGTGCCAAGGCATCCAAGTCAGGGTTAACAATAGGGCAGCCACAAGGGGGCACTAAACAAGAGTCAGAGAATAATGAGAGTAGTGATTCCTGGCTTTGGAACAATAGTCCTCTCTCTCCCCGAGGCCAGCTTTCTCCTCCTCTTTTCCCTGCAGTAGGCTAGGAAAGTAGCACAAAGGGATTCTTTCCTCACCCTTATCGCCATCCCATCAGCCCTAGAAGTTCCCAGATAATCCCAAAACAGCCATTTTGCTTGCCCACATCGGGGATCCAGCAGAGATCCTGCGATTATGCACTGTGGCTTTCCCTCATGACAATGCTGCCTCCACTAGGAACAGGTGGCAATCCCTTAACAGCCCCACCACTTTCCCCTCCGCCAACCACAGCCATTTCCCATGGCCTGGGCTCTCCCTATGTGGTCTAGAGTTCCATCTGCCACATCTTCATTTTCCTGGACAGCCAGTCCCAATTTCACATTATATACTCCTTTTAGGTAAAGTAAGATGTGGATTAGATAAATAAACGTGATATAATTATTTATTATTTTCCATCGATTTTCATGAAGCATAGGTCATATCATCAAATTTGGATCTAACAACAAGGAATTAGTTAAATAAAATGATGGTAAACTAAATAAATTTGATGACTATTTAATCCTATTACAATATTATTATGTGAAAATCATAATATTATTTTACTGAGTAGGAAAAGAATCAGGCAAGGTATACACCAAAAAAATTGAAAATGTTTTTTCTTTGATTGTAGAATTATAACAGCCTTTCATAGTTTTCCTTTTTTGCTTATTTGTATTTTCTAATTTATCTGTAATACATTCAAAAATTGATTCGTTAAATAAATACTGATTGAGGACCTACCACATGTTGGGCTAGTGCTGGGTGCCAGAATTACTGTGGAGAACAAAGCAGATTTGCCCTCATGGAACCCACAGTCCAGTGGAAGAGGGAAACAGTAATCGAGTAATCACACAAATCTATAATTACAAACTGGGACAAAAGCCACGGAAGAAAAGTATAGGGCACCATGACCAATCTCTTCTGGTGTGGGGGTGGGCTCAGGGTAAGCTTCGCTAAAAATGTGCTATCTAATGCTGATTTATGGAAAGAATTGAAGAAAGAAAGATGCATTACTCCTGGCCAACGTTTTCCCTTCTCTCTACTCTGTCAGCAGCCAAGGAGTCTAAGCTGAAGACCAAGGAGAAGCAGAGCTGACTGAGGGAAACTGCAGGAGGTAAGACCTTCAAGCTGGCCAGAGCAATATTTTTGTCTCTAAGGATTGCTTGGGAACAAAGTGTACAGTCAATGCACAGACAAAGGCAAATTACACTGGCACAATGTTCAAAACTCTATTTTATCTTAAAACCTGTAACCAGTGCTTTAGAGAACAAATGGCAGGTGTATTTACATTAAACATGAAACTCATTCAATCCTGTATTTGTGAGGCACTGGGCTCTTTTATTACCGACTTTGCTGGGGTTTTGTCGTCTGTTATCTCTTATTACCATGTTATTAGGCTTTTCCTCAATCCCTACCACTCCTCTACCCCCACCCCCTATTCCTTTCATACTTTCTCCACAAGTATGTGCCACTTGGTTTTCTACCTTGATGAGCCCCTGTTGAGAAGTGCCCAGTGAATGTTCTTTTTATCCTCTCCCATACCACAATGGTAGCCAGATCAGGCAGATCATTTTGCAGTTATTGTTCATGCTAAGAGGAAGGTTATGAAAATCTGCCAAGGCAGCCTTTTCCTTTAATGGCCTTCACTGCAGACAATACTACGGGGAAGAAAAATATGTAATTTTCAGTTATAAGCTTTGGAAACAGCATAAATAGAAGGTTCTGGAGCTTAGGTATGGACTGGGGATAAAACAACTGGGCCGTTCTAGGGGAGAAATGTCAGGAACAAAATAAGACTTCCCAGAGGGACAGTGAGGTGGCCCAGGGGTTAGTCTACATGTGTACTTTTAGAAAGAGGTCTCACACTGTTTCTTACAGTGACATACTGGCTTTTGGGGTGGAAGAATTCTTCCTTGGGCAGGACTGATTGCAAGATATTTAGCATATTTGATGCAGGGGGCACCAGTAGCACAGCCCATCACACACAACTAACACACCCCACCCACTTCCAATGTGACAATCAAAAATGTTTCTAAGCTCTGGAAAGCAGTACACTGAGTGAAAACCACTACAGGAGTAGTTATTCCTACACGCTGACTAGCGACCACCTTCTATCATGTAAGACTAAGGGTAGGGTAGGGGTTGGCAATGTGAAGAGCTCTAAGTCCTGAATAACAACAAGAAGTGACCAAGAGAGCCTCGTTCTTATGCCACCCCCTATACACCTTCCACTCCCCTACGCTTTGATTCATGTAGTTTTTTCCATTCTCTATTCTCTAACTCTGCTATAAAAATTTTATCCATTCCTCAAAGTGCAGGTAAGATGACCTCTCTCCACAAAGCCTCTTTTTCTCTCTGAAAAATAACTCAGCTCTCCAAACACTTTTTATGTGCACCTTCCTAAGACCCTATCGCTCCCTACACTGTACACCAACTGGCAGCAACTGCCTCACCTCTGCACCCCAAACTGGAAGCTTTGACGGCAAAGACCATGCCTCCTCATGTCTGAGTTTCCCCCGCTCCAGCAATATGGAGTCGTGGGTCAAGATCAGAGTCAGAACTAGGTTTAAATTCGGACTCTGTGCTTACTATTTAAGTGGCCTTGGCTAGGCCACCTTTTAATCTCTTGCAGACTCAGTTTTCTCATCATTAAAAGGAAGAGGACCATAACACCTACCTTCAACCGGTTGTTGTGAGGATTTAATGAGAAAATGCCAAGTGTGATGTTCTCAGTAAAGGGTAGCAATGACCACACTGGTACAGCATTTACGGTTAACAGACAACTCTTGCACACATTATCTCATGTGAGCCTGTGCCACTTTCCTCCAGGGGCTCTCCCAGATCCCATCTGCTCCCCCATGCAGTGACTGTCAATTCTAAGAGTGATCATGAGCCAAGTCACATGGAAGCAACATAGGAGAGCCACCAAGATTCTGCCTTGAGAAAGGGTGGAGCAAGGATAAAGAAAAAGGAGGGTGGGGACTGATGCCAACCAATTTGTTTAAGTGGCTCAGAGGCTCAGACTTTGGTCACTTCTGAACTCATTCTTGAGGGAGGATTTGAAGTTAACCAAGAAGAGAAGAGGGGTCTGACTGTGGTTATGCTCAGACTTTGGTCACTTCTGAACTCATTCTTGAAGGAGGATTTGAAGTTAACCAAGAAGAGAAGAGGAGTCTGACTGTGGGTATGCACAAAACATTTGGTGCTTAGACAGTTTAATAGAACAATCTAGAAAGGACCAGACTATAAAAAGCTTTGAGAGTTACTGAACAAATCTGGGTTGTCTTTCCACCTCAACTTACAGGTGCTCAGCTTTGCCTAAGTACTAGAGCTCACTCGCTCACGCTCTCTTTTTCTCTCTCCCCCTCCCCCTCACTCCCTCCCCACCCCCCACCCCCACCCCCACCCCCCCACCGCCCCTGGCCCCACTACCCCGTCTCTTCCTCTCTTCTCCTTTTCTCTCTCTCTGAAAGGTCTTCTAGCTCTGGCATGACCTAGGATGCTAGAGATGGCCATGGCCTGAACTGGGCAGTAACTTGGACCATGTTTCTTTCTCTCTCCTCCCTCCTACCCTTCTCTCTCAGAAAGCAAAACCACACAATAAACTAGCCAGGATTTTTCTTCCAGACACGCTCAAATATGCTTGAAGACATCACAGCCTTGTGGATCTGTACCTGAAATTTCACATATAATTTGTCACAACTAAAAAGCCTATTTCTAATAATAAAACATTTTCCCGCTGTGCTTCACCTTCCTGAATACTCTGGTTCATTTCAGGGTTCTGGCTATGCATCTGGTGCTGAAAAGGAGAAAGTGAGAGCTAGTGATGTCTGATCATTCTTTTTAATCTTAAAGCTTTTTTCAAAATACCTATTTTTAAAACACCTAACATAGCTTCTAAAATTGAGCCATTACTTCTGTACACCTAACCTACAGCCCCTAACTCAAGCAGAGGGGCCTCTGATATTTATGTTTGTTCTCAGAAGAAACAAGCAGAGTCTTCCCTTGAACTTGAGGCTCCTCAGTTCCAGAAGGCTCCCAGGAGAGGCTGGCATTTACAGGATAGCCATGTGAGGACAGCATTTTGAAGTATAGACAATAAAGTGCTCATCATGTGTGAAACGCCATTAAAGCTCGTTCTTATGAACCACCTTGGCAATGCCACCCTCTTGAGTGTATTATTGTCTTTTCCTCTCCTGGAATCCAAACAGCCCAGACAGCTTGTTTATGAAGGGCCCTGAAACGGCCCCTCGCAGCAAGAAAGGCGATGACAGAATCACAGGGTGTTGTGGACACACTGAGCCCAGCTAAGAAAATCTCAGAGGGAAGCAGTGAAACAGGCCAGGGATTGGCTTTCAATCTAATATAAGCCTGCCCAGAAAGGTCCATCTGTCTGGTTGCTGAGTAGTTGCTCAATAAATACACACTGAATGAATAATGAAAGAACCATCGAAATCTTCACCAACAGCCCAGTAAAAGGTATCAACAAGAGAGGAGCCAAACTCTTTCCAAAACACACACCCTACCCCTATTCCATCCTTCCTCCACCCAAGAAATGTGTTTTTGTTTCTGACATTGAGTACAGGGATTACACTGAGAACTTCTGTAAAATATATTTAAAATTTATTTGCTCTCTGAAAAAAAAAATGGGGTGGGGGGCATACAGGAGAAAATCCTATAAACCAAAGGGCAATTTACATTACACACACATATATAGTTTTTCTTTATAAATGAGATCATGTTGGAGATATAGTCTTATAACCTACATTTACACACTATGCCTTTTATCAAGCATAGAAAAATCCAGAAGCTAAATTTTCTTCACTTCTTACCAGAAGTAAAACCACACTGCATTCCTGAAGATGAACACTTTTTTTTATAACAGTTTTTAAAGAGAAGGAAAAAATAAAAATAAATGGTCCAGCAAAGTAAAAATAAGGAAGATTTGGTGTTACTATTGATAACCTCAGCAGAGTTTGACCATTTCTTACCTGAAGGGCTTCTCCTCACTCTTGAGGTTAATTTGTTTTGTTAATCTCAGCTAAGATAAAGGATACCTGTGTCTCCTTATGACTGCCAGAGATTTCTCCTCCTCTACCCTCAGTGGCAGCATTCCAAATCAAAAGAACAGAGTGAAGTACAAGCATCAGATGAGAACTACCTGTATCACTCCCTTCCTTAAAAAGGTCTATGGCCTCCCCCAAACTAAAAAGAGGTGATCCAGCTCCATGGGCAGCAACATCAAGGATACATCTTCAGCCTCATGCCCTACTAACCCTCTTCTCCCATCCTTTGAAAGGGAATATGCCAGCTGCAAACAACATTATGTCATTGCTCTTTTGGTCTCTTTGCATTCGTACATGTGATCTACCTTTCCTAGACTGTTGCTTTTGCTCAACTCCTGCTCATCCTTCTGCACCCAGTCCGAATAGCAACAGGTCTGGCTTTCTCCAATTTCCGCACAGATCTATGTTCCCATAGTACTTTGTGAATGCTATATTTTGAGCAGTTTCTCTTGCATTACTCCACTAAATGGTAAATTCTTTGGGGTAGAAATCAGGACCATATCTTAATTTATAACTGTATAATCCCACAGCTCCCCTACATATGTGACATAAAGCAGGAGTTAAAGAAATGTTCTCTGAGTGAGTTTTTAAAAATCCAATCTCAACCTCATGGCCAAAACCTGATATCTATAGCTTGAGCTGGAATTGCTTATCCAGGTCCCTTAGTATATCCCCTTGTATAGGTCAAAGTGCTCCTATTATTATGTTGAGGTACTCACTTTGTTGGGAGTGTTTATAACACAAATCAATGTTGAATTTTGTCAAATGCTTTTTCTGCATCTATTGAGATACGATTTTTATCCTTCATTTGTTAATGGGGTATATCATGTTAATTGATTTGCAGATGTTAAACGATTCTTGCATCCCAGGAATAAATCCCACTTGATTATGATGGATGTTCCTTTTACTGTATTGTTGAATTCAGTTGCTAATATTTTGTTGAGAATTTTTTGTCTACATTCATCAGAGATATTGACTTGTGATTTTTTTTTTTTTGTGGCATTTTTATTTGGTTTTGTATTAGGGTAATGTTGGCCTCATAAAATGAATTTGGAGATGTTCTCTACTTCTCTATATTCTGGAAGAGTTTGAGGAGGATTGGTAGTAATTCTTTTTTGAATATTTGGCAGAATTCACCAGTGAGGCTGTCTGGTACTGGACTTTTGCTTGTTGGGAGGTTTTTGATTACTGATTCAATCTCCTTATGATTAATTGGTCTGTGCAAATTTTCTATTTCTTCATGATTGTCTTCATAGGTTGTATGTTTCTGAGAACTGATCCATTTCTTCTAGGTTTTCATATTTGTTCGATATAATTGTTCATAATAGTTTCTTATGATCCTTTGTATTTCTGTGGTAACAGTTTTAAGTCTATTCTCTCATTTCTAATTTTATTGGAGTCCTCTCTTTTTCTTGATGATTCTAGCTAAAGGTTAGACTTTATCTAATTTTATTTGTCTTTTCAGAAAACCAGCTTTTAGTTTCATTGATCTTGTCTATTGTCTTCTTATTATCTAATTCACTTGTTTCTACTCTGATCTTTATTATTTCCTTCCTTCTAACTTTGAGTTTCGTTTGTTGTTTTTCTAGTTCCTTAAGGTGTAATGCTTGGTTATTTACGTGAATTTTTTCATTTTTCAAAGTGTTCCTTTTAATGCGTTATAGCTTAAACTTTTTATTTATTCAGTTTTCTTTTTCCTCCTTTCAACAGCAGCCTTAGTGATTTCATTAGCTGAAACAAAATAAAGATATAATACTACAACTAACAGTATCTACTAACAGATATGATGTCATTCTTATGCCTGGAACAACAATCCGAAGAGGTAGTTACTGTTATCTTCATTATACAGATGAGAAAACTGAGGCTCAGGGAGGTTGGGCCAAAGCACAGGGGTAAGAAACCAAGTTAAAATTCAAACCCAGATCTGTTTAACTCTATGCAATAGGCTTCCTCGGCTTGAAAAACTAATTGAGGTCACAAGTTTTGAAATATCATAGTGAAAGAGAGGCTCAAAGTATCTATCTGCCTCTTTGATTTCTACCTCCTTGGACATCTAAAACCACTAGTCCATATAATGAATATATAATCCTCTTGCAGTCCCAAAGTTGTAGGCAATGATAAATCACACACACGCACTCCCCACATCCCTCAATAATAATGGCTTACACGAAAATCCAGCTTTACTTCCCTCTGACACAAAAGTGCAGAAGCATGCAACCCAGGGCTGGTATAATAGGGAGGTAGGCCCTGCCCAGCTCACTGTTCACCATTCCTAGGTGGGGCTCTTGCTCTCATGGTCCAAAATGGCAGTACCTTCATTCCAAGCAGGCAGAAGGAAGAAAGATAGAGAAGAAGGTTCAAAGAGCATCTGCAAGCTGTCTCTCAAGAAAGCTCCCAGAGGCTACTTCATAACAATTTCAATTACAACCCAATGGCCAGAATATAGATGCATAGCCGTATCCAGCCGCAAAGGGAGGTCAGTCAAAATCAAGTGTTCTCTCATCACAAAAGAAGAGGAGAACAAATACTGGGAAATAACTAACAACCTGTGCTACAAATAGGAAGTTAAAGAAGAATAGAAGTGTGTTCTGGAACCACCTGTACTCTTTCCAACAGAGATATGACCTTGGACAATAGGGAAAGAAGGAAAGGGGAATTAACATTTAACGAAAGCCTATATATATATATGTCACCTTACTAGACAGCGGGGTCCCCACCAGGAACAAGAAAGACATAGTTCCTGCCCTTAAGCAGTTTATAGCCAGTTAAGAGATATAACAGAAATTCCAACACAACCTATATGTATTGGTTTCCTAGGGTTGCTTTAACAAAGTCATAAACTTGGTGGCTTAAAACAACAGAAATTTATTTTCTCACAATTCTGGGTGCGAGAAGTCCAAAGTCAAGGTGTCAGCTGGTCCATACTTCTTCCCAAGGTTCATAAGGTGAATCCTTCCTGGCCTTTTCCAGCATTGGGTAGCACTAGTCACTCCTTGGCTTGTGGCTGCAATACCCCAATCTCTGCCTCTGCCTTCCCATGGCCTCTGCTCTGTCTTCTCTTCCATCTCTCATAAGGACACTTGTCATTGGTTTTCAAGCCCACCCAGGTAATTCAGGTTGATCTCATCTTGAGATCCTTAACTTAATTGTGTCTGCAAAGACCCTTTTTTCCAAATAAGATCACATTCACAAATTCTAGGGGTTAGGGCAAGGGGTGCCACCATTCGACTCACTATAACTAGTAAACTAATAGATTAAAATCATTATCTACTGTGGTTTCAAGGTATCATTTCAGCAGCATTATTCATAATTTTTTGATACTAAGTGTAATTATTTTATTTCACTAATAATTGAATTTCACAAATCATAATTCTTATTAGTACTAAGTTTAATTAATTTATTCAAAATCAGTATTATTAAACCTACGAATATGCATTATGAAGGATAACTGCCATAGGGAAAAGTTGAAAGGCACACACACTCAACTCACATTTGCAAGATCCATTTTCTAAATAAGGTCACATTCACATGTTCCACGATGTAAACACATCTTTTTAGGGATCATCATTTAACCCACTACACCATAAATGCCCTGCGTAGCGTGAATGTCCTTATCATTCTGAAACTCTGGGTTGGTAAGTCTGCTTCTACAAGCATTTGTGCAGGGGCCTGAGTGGAAGTCACTATGCTATATACTCTGGGGGTTATATGGCTGAGTCAGAAAGAGTACAAACCTTATATAGTAATCCAATGGAAGGTATCAAACAAGAACACAAATGGCCATCCAGGAACAGAGCCTGTCCCAACACAGCCTATGAGGTCAACAAGAGGTTAGTTATCTGTTCAGGGACCAGGAAGAGCTTCGTGGAGGGGACAGGTCCCAAAGGCTAGACTAGAATTCAAGCGGCAAGACTGGAACTCAGAACTCTGAGCCCATAGTCCACTGCCTCATCTCCCTCCACCCCCATGAGACCCTGGGACACCTGCCTTCCTTCATTACTCCTGCCTTCAATGATCTCTCTCCTCCACTTCTGCCTAAATGAGCCAATGAGCTCTTTCTGTGAACACAGGCAAAGAGATCTGTCTGAAAATAATACATTGTGCTAACAAACACACTGTCTTGTTCACTAATTGTTCATATGTAAATATTATTTCTAGCATTTGTTCTTTGATATATGATCATCTTGTTCAATTCACCATTACCTACTCATCCAACTGAAAAATTCACCATCCACCTCATCATTCAAGGAGTTTAGGCAGTACCAATTAGATGTCAGCACTGCTAGAGAACAGAGAGACATGCAAGACAGAATCCCTGCCCTCAAGAAAAAGAAAAGAATGAAAATTGTTTAATAGATCAAGTGCCCTGAATTATGTAAAAGAGTATGTGTCTTATTAAGAGAACTTGAATTAACACATGAGGGACCCTGTCCCCACACCCACACACACATTTTCAAACCAGAAAGCACAGTGTAAAAGTTCTTGCATATTAGAGAACAGACCATATTTTTTGCAGCATGCCAAACACTCTTAAAGATTGTTGAAACTCTTTGAATGCTTAAAAAATAAGCCCAGGAAGTGAGACTGAGGAGAATAAACAACTACAGATCACTTTCTAGTGTTTCCAACATATTTATTCCATTTTCTTCACAGTTTCATGTAACAGTTACTCACCCTGGTTAACTAAAAAAGAAAAGAAAACTGGAATAAAGTTGACCCAGATGTGTACAGCGCCTCGCTCTGGGAAAATGCAGACTTTAAGACTTCTCACACTTGCAAGGCAGCTGAAGAAAGAAGCTGAGTGGACTGAGGTTTGTGTCTGAGAGTCTTTCACTGCAGCTACGTCAGTTTAAGGGTAAAAGAGCTGTGATGCCTGTATCTCACCTAAACAACCTAACCATGGCTTTCAGACTTTCTTGGGGACAGTGGGGTGGGAAGACATATGAGTGGCTTCAAGGGGTCCTTTAATCCACCTATCATCAAATGGTATCTGAAGACAGCTTTGATGATACTACTTTTCCTTACGTGCATACAGAGTCTGTTGTCATTGATAAGATCCACATTCACTAAAAGTGAGTGACTTTTGGTGTTTTTTCATATGTACTTACTGAACAGAGAGATGCTATAAATGTAATGGCCATCATCTCAGCTCAGTTTCCTAGGTAAAACAAACAAACAAACAAATTTGAGGAAAAAATATACGTGCTAAAACTTTAGGTGGGAGTGGTATAATCTCAGGGTGTAAAGCAGGAGGGAGAAAAGGAGGTCGGGTAGGAAAGGAGATAAATCAGATATGAGGTGACCCATTAGTTACCAAGCTGTTGTAACCTCACAAAAAAAACTGAAGACTGCTTGATTACCAGGACAAGGCTGTATAGAACCCACCACGGCTGAGAACAATCTCCCCTCGCCTGCCTCCCTTGGCTGAGGTTTACCCGTGGACCTTAAATCCTCTGCCCTTCTGGGTTATATCAGCCGACCCCTATGGAGAGCTCCTGGAGAAGCAATGTCCATCTTCTGACACAGAGCTTCCTCTGAGTCCTGGCATGGTGAGAGAAGCCAGGGATTCCGTGGTACAGGTTCGGTCAGGCCAACACTGCTGGGCTCCGCTACAGCATGAGCTATGGAGGCTGAGCTGTGGGCTTGCCCTGGGGAATGAGGTGGTAGTAATTACAGCCAGCTTACTTCGCAGAAGCAGGCAGGTGAACCTCTCTGGGGAGGTGCATAATCTGGGTTCCGTACAACTGCCTATGGGAACCTGTATTGTTTTTCGTTACTAAAGGTGAGTTCTTCAACACTATGCAAACTAAGGACTTTTTTTATTATACATTCATATACACATCAATGTATAAAGATGAAAAAAACTTTGGAAAGTTATTACATCAAAATGTTAACAATGGTTATCACTGAAGTATGAATACTTTTTTATCCTTTTTTTTTTTTTTTTTGCTCATCTTTAGTTTATCTACATAATAAAATAATAAACTTGACAGAAGAAAAATTAGTCCTCACAGAAAAAGTTGTTGGGAATCACAGGCCTCAGCTTATGAGTCATGAAGAAATCAGCATTTCTGCATCCTATTTCCAATTGTGACCTCATCCTTTTCTTTGCCTCTCCTCCTCACTTATAAACAAAAGGCCCCAGAACTGTATAAAGGAGCCCATTTCAGTGGGAGAAACATGTGTTTTTGCAGTGAAAAACCCGACTATGAACCACATTACTTGCTAGTTCCTGGCTCTGCAATCTTGGCAAGTCCAGACCTCAGTTTCTTTGTCTGTAAATTGGAGATCATAACAGACCTGCTCCATTGTTCTAAGGAGTCAGTGTCATAATATAAATCAAAACAGCTTGCAAGCAACAATGTATTACTATGCATTAAATATATCTTAAAGTAGTAAGGAAGATCAGAAGAGCTTGAGATGTGGAAGAATATAGATTTAGGATCTGGGAGGATTTTTAGGTTCATAATAAGATTGAGGAGCAATAAGAACAGATTTCTTTCTCTTGCTTTGCTACTGGGATGAAGAGAGTTGCCTGAGACAAGTTTCAGTAATCTCCTGACAAGAACTTAACCTGGACGCTGGCAACTCTGCCCACTGCTAGGCACAGGAAAAAGGAATTTACCAAGATTTAAGAGGAGTTTCAAGGACTCATGGAATTTTAGAACATGAAAGGACTGTAGCTTATAAGTTCACATTTTATAGATTAAAACAAACAAAAAGCTCAGCCACCTAACAGCAAGATTGGCCTAAGGTCACTTATCTGTTTGTGGCAGAGCTCTCTTGTAATCATAAAATAACACACACCTATCACTTGAGTGTTCGTAATGTGCCTAGCATGTGCTAAATACTTTACAGAGTTGATCTCATTTCATTTTTAAAACAACTCTTTGAAGTGAGCGTCAATGGCCCCATTTTCAGAGAGGGAAACTGAGACTCAGAAGCTTAAGCAATTTGCCTGAGGTTGCTCAACACAGCCAACAGCTGGTCAGCAAAGTCCATGTCCTTCACCTGTCAGACTCCACCTCCGGGAGCATCTCCAAGCCTCTGTCCAATGTGCTGCTACCATACCATGATACTGGAAAAGGTAATAACCAGTCCCTACCTAGAACGTCACTCCCCTGTGAGACATTACCTCGTTTCTACCATAAATGAGACCTGAAGCATCTGGGAGTGAGTGTTATGGAAAGAGCTGTTTATAATCTCAGCAGTTTAATGTTTTGTTTTGTTTTTTAAATAACTTATTTTCTCTTCTCCAAATATCTAGCCAAGGAACAATAGCTGAATATCCATTTCTGGGGGAGTCATTTTCATTTCCTCCTGGTCTTCTATGAATTCAATTTTTGGAAATTTTCTCTCTTGCCTTTGGCTCTACATAAAGTGACATTGCAGTATTTGCTTTTATTTTGATGCAGAAAATTTTGTGGCTTTTGATAAATAATAAATGATGACGATGATGATGATGATGATGATGATAAAAGTTTCATGTGTAACCAAAAGAAGGTTTTCTTCTTTGTGTATATGCCTCAGTAGTGAGCAAAATGGAGAATGTGATTTCAGAACCTTAAAATAAAACTAAAGCACATATGTTCTATAAAAAGCATTGTTTGACAAGATCAAGTTACCTCAGGAGAGGGAAGTGATTTCACTAACTGTGCCTCTCTTGAACATCTGAATCTCCCCCGTGACTCTGGCAGAGAGGGTGGGGGTGCAAGGGGTTAAACCCCACCCAGGTGCATCTACGTAATTACCCTCTGGACACTTACTAAAGAACTGACTGCAACGCTTAACCTTGGGCAAGCACAGGAGGGGTTAAGGGAACTGACACAGCTGGATTTGTATTTAAGAGAAATCCATGGAACAGGCTTGAATATCCACAAGCTATGTGAGATTCTTGAAAAGGTCACTCAAGCCATACATAAAATGTCTTTTACAAACACACACACACACACACATATATACATACAAATCTTGATAGCACATGTGCTCCTGAGGTGAAACCATATGTTTCCAAAATGATCCTGGCTTTCTACAAAAGAGGACACAGGAGGAGTGATCACTCCTGTAATCAATACCCAAGAGTAGGTCTCTGGTTATCAGGACCTGCATCTGTGGGGCTGAGCACGTGTACAGACAGGCAATTTACTCTGAATTGTACATAGAAGTGGATGGATTTTCATCACCATTTTTTTTGTTTTGTTTTGTTTTTTGGTTTTTTTTTTTTTTGGTTAGTGCCCTAGAAAAAGGCCTTGAAGCAATCCCATCTGCCAAGATCTGTTCTCCCATGTATTATAAGGCTGTTGTATTTGACCTGTGTTTGAAAAAGGTCTATAAGAAATGACAAGAATCTCGATTATTGAAGGGGATTCTAAATGGGAAGTTATGATTATATTTGGCGAGTAATTGGTAATAATTATAATATTCTCTTATTTACATAGTTCCAGTATTCTTAAGTGCATTGTTTTATTTTGATTATTAGTGACTTAAATAACAATAGCTTTATTACTTGGGGAATTAGGCTATAAATTACGGTAAAATGTTCTCATTTTTCTTATGAGACTATTTGGCTATATCTAGAATTTTTGAATCCAGCTCCTTTTTTCTAAGTTGCACTTTCATCTCCACCGTCTTCTGCCCAAGTATAACTGAAGCCAAGTCATAATGTCAATAGCTTCTCCATAATGAGTCTATTATGAGGTACGCTTGCCATGACCCAAATAAGAAATCATAAATAGACATCTTGTGACAGCTTATTCCATCTTTAACTAGTATTTGCACATAATTTTAGATCTATATTCATTTCTATACATTATTTGTCAATTACTGTAAAATTGTGTACACTGTTTATCATTTGCATTAGAAGGATTAGTTTTTTCTACATACAAGGAATCTTTAAAAATATTAAATACTCATAATTCGAGAGCTATATATAACCCTGCCCTGCAACTATTCTCATCACCCATTCATTTAAAAGTGCATAGTCTTCTTTGGAACTCCTTGAAATTAAGAAGAATTTTTACTCACCATTGTTTGCCTCTAACACAGACTTGGAATATTTTTCAAATTTATGATCCATACTTCCCCAACCTTTCCCATAAAAGTCATGTACATTTATTATAGAAAACTGAAACTATAGAAAGGCATAAAGAAGAAGATTAAAACAACTCATAATCTCACCATCTCATTTTAAAATCTTAATATCATGGTGCGTTAAAGTCTAGTGAGGCAGAGCATTTGATATAAGTTTCTTTAATTAGAAAACAGGTAATATTTAAAAATACTTTTAAATTTCCTGGGCATGCATGTAAGACTGAAAAATAATTTCTTTCCATGTAGAATCTAGCAGCTGGAAATAGCTTTAAAGACACCTAGTTCAATTGCACCCTGGGGGCCTAGAAGGTTAAGAATTTGCTGGCCAGTGAACGGCTCCTGTCAGGTTCCTGATTTGCCCTCTGCTCGTCTCTGCACTATGACAGACCCTCCTCCACTATTCTTTTACCTCTGGAGCAATGTGGTGAGTGGGTGACATAGACAGAGCCCAGCAAGAGCTCTTAGTAACCAGAAGGCTGAGGAGCTGCAACAAACAGGAGATAAGATGCCAGGCTGGGTGTGAGATCCCACCAGCAACCCAGAAGAGCAGGTTAAGGCTGTCTTAGTTGCCTTAGGCTGCTATAACAAAGTACCACAGACTGGGTGGCTTAAACACCAGAAATTAATTTTTTCACAATTCTGGAGGCTAGATGTCGCAGATCAAGGTGTCAACAAGATTGGTTGCTTTGAGCCTTTTCTCTTTGGCTTGCAGATGCTTGTCTCCCCACTGTGTCTTCACAAAGTCCTTTCTCTGTGCATATGTGTCCTAATCTCCTCCTCTTATAAGGACCCTGGTCATATTGAACTAAAATCTCCCTAATGACCTCATTTTAACTTAATTTCCTTTTTAAAGGCCCTATCTCCAAATATGGAAATACTGGGGGTTAGGACTTCAATATATGAATTTTTAGAGAGGACAAAATTCAGCCCATAACAGTCTGGTGTTAGGTTGCTGTTTATCTGGTTGAATTTTGAGACTGGGGATCAAATGAACTGAAAGGTCCAAACACGAGATGACAAAGGGCATTACCAGGTCTAACAAGCACAGGGCATGGGACTGTGAGTCAAAAACATGGCCACTTCCAACTCTGCCACTACCTGACCCTGAGGCTTTGAGTAAATACCTATATTTCTCTAGGCCTCAGTTTCCTCCTCTATAACATGTGAGATAATGTCCATTTAAAATGAATTGCTAGATGATCTCTAGATTCCTTACAAACCTCATAAACCAAAAACACACAATACTCAGGTTTTGCTTCCTGTATAATCACAAACCTATTATACTCCTCTCCAAAGAGTCACATTCTTCAGCTGGATAATCATGCTCACCACTGTGGGGCTCCCCTGATGTTCCTGACTTGGTCCCTTTTCACTGCTATCCAACCAGTCTACCGGCTGTTGCCCTCCTCTCCTCTGTCAATGTCTAGAAAAATCCCTCCCTTTTTGTCATGTCACCCATTCCTAAGACCCTGCTCACATGCAGCCTCCTCCATAAAATCTTTCCTAAGCAGATATGATCTCTCTCTACATTGCTTCATTTTCCCTCTCCTACTGTACACTTGTCATTCTCCCTAGCCTCACTGTTATTTCATTTCTTATAAGTATCTACACAGACTCTCAAATGCAAAGAAAACAGTAGTATACTACTTTTTCTAAGCAGTGGAAATTAGAAAATACACATGTCTGCACACCGGTAAAAAAAAGGAATACAGGAAGTTTAAATCAGAAGCTAATGAGATGGATTTCCTATGGAGGTGAGGTGAGTACGAATGAAGTTGGAAAGATGGGAGGGTGGGAACTGAGGAAAAGAATGACGAGGAGGGCCACGTCTTTGACTACTCCTTTCTGTACAGTTATGACTTTTAAAACTATATTAATGTTTCACACATAAACACATAAGTAAATAAATTAGTAAAATCAATAAGAATGGGTACAAATAAACCTAAAATTAAACAGAAACTAAACAACTGAATGCAATTAAATTCTTCACTAAGAGGGAGAAAAAGAGAAAAATAACATTAGCGTCCCAACTCTGACTTCAACCAAAGAGTATAACACTTTTACCTGTATCTGATACCTGAACCTATGAAGACTTAATAAATAAGAGGATCGTGCGTTAAAAAAAAAAAAAAAAAAAAGTTTAGCTAACCACTGATTTAGTTCACTTATTTATTTCATAGTTGATGTGATGGAGATTGTTAGATTTCTACCCAATATCCAGTTTCCCTTTTCTCCTTTTGTAACAGAACCCCAATTTTATTGGGGGCAGTAATGCATGCAGCTGAAAATCTTTTTCCAGCCTCCCTTGTAGCTAGGAGTGGTCATGACATGATTTGGCCAATGAGATGAACTATGGAGTAACCAAGCAAGAACATGGACATGAGGCAGGGGGCGAATCGGCCACCTTATGACCATAAGATGACAAGGTTTTCAGCTCTCTGTAACAGCTGGATGCAGATTCTGACACAATTGAAGGTAATGACAGAGCCAGATGTAGAACCCACACCTCTTAACTCACATGCATTTCAGGGTACTTTCTCCTACACATGCCACTTAGAAGTAATGCCTAAACTCCTCTTACATATCCAGCACTGCACAGATATCTATTTTTTTTTAAGTCTATAATTACATACTCAAGCCTGATTAAGCTCAGATTGAGAAGTTTTCCTGGTTAACATTGAGTCCATTAAATCATATGAAACTCTTTGAATTACATTTAAAACTTTGCATGTGACACTCTTCCTTCTTTTCCTTTTAACTAGGTAACAGACAAATTTTTAAGCTGAGGATAAGCTCCTTTCCTACACCTATGGACTCAGGCTGGATACATTTAGAAAGACTTGAAGTCTAACCCTTGACAATACAATTTCAGTTTATCGTGATTCAGATATTTCAGAAATATCAAACCATAAAGAGGTCTTTTCTTATTCCCACCTTCACACTCACCTTCCTCCTCTGTACTTTACCTCCACGTTTAGAACACTGTATTGCAGTCCTTTGCTCTTTATCTGTCTTGCTCACTGGATTGGTAGCTTCTTGAAGGCAGGGTGATAGGTTTAGTATTTCCACTATCTAGAATAATTTCCACCTCATGGGAGCTGTCTTTATTTAAAAAATGGATGGAAAGATGTGCATGTAATTTTCAGAGGATAGATTATTCTAAACCTCAGAGAAGCAAAACACATCATTAAAAAGCTTAATTTATGCCCTCCAGAAAAAAAAATAAAGAGAGATTTTACTCTAAAATCAGAAAAGTATATTATAGGGCTTTTTTGGAACTGAAAAATTCATTTGGAATCAGATTTTGTTCATTGATTTAAGACAAAATCTTCTCACTGAAATATCTGATGACATTATTAAAATCTAAAAAATGGGATTAATTTTCACTGTGTCCATCTGGCTAGCTAGAAATCCCAAAATACACCAAGGAATGCCGCCGGCACTTAAGCACGCCGGTATTACATCCTCTGTTACAGGTGCTGATACAGAATGCTGACTTACTAAAGGAGTGTAAACTGGGGGTCAAGGGGAGCCAGCCAAACATATCCAAGGTCAAATGCAAAGCTGTTGTGTTACAAGCTCTGCAAACCTGTAGGCGATCAGCTATCATTTGGAATCTTTGCTGGTATCGAGCTAGGCTGGGCATAGAACCTTAAGTGAATAATTAACATCTCAAGCATGAATCACGGCCATCCCCCAAACCAGGATGCCTCTTTTCTCATTCCTCAGTCAGTCTTCTAAATACCAACACTCATTCACACTCAGGGTTGTTGGCTTACTACAAGCCAGGGCCCTGCTAGGTCCTGGGAGACAGAGAAGTCAAACCACATGGGTGCCTATTTTGACCCCACTCCTTCCTAAGTGTATGACCCCACATGATGCAAAATCCCTCTGTGTCTTAGTGTCCGTATCTGTGAAATGGGGGTACTAATACTACTACCTCATAGGGTCGTTGTGCCTGGCACACAGAAAGAGCTATGCAAAGCATTAGTTATTATCATTATTTATTGAATACATAAATATATGAGCAAATACTCATTTATTTAATTTTTAAATAATTTTTAATTTTTATTTATATTTCAAAACAGATATATACAGTAAGATGTCAATTAATATATAATGTATACGAATAGAAAATAGACTAGTGGAAGATAATATTAACAGCAGTTTCCTCTTAGATGTGGAATTACAGATTGCTTTCTCTATATAATTTTCTATATAACTTTTACCATAAGAGAAACAATTTCATTAGTACTAATAACACAGGCCTCACTTCCCTAATCTGTGGGATAGGAACA
>CM053502.1:38930169-39012929 GCA_028627145.1 Eidolon dupreanum | reverse complement strand
GGCATTTGGTCTATAAGGCAGAGATGGCCAGCTGTGTGTCCCTTTCAGATGCAGAGTTATTTCTGGAAAATAGCCAGCAAGGATCTATATTTCTTACCCAACCCCATTCCAGTTGTCTAACTATGGTCAGGTAACAGAGTGAGCTCTGGCCAGTAATACCCTCCACATAACCCTCCACATTCTCCCTCTCCCCCGTGTGCTGGGTATTGATGGTACATTACAGCAATCATAGAAGCCACAGGTTGAGGACAGCAGACCCTCCATCAGCCTGGGTCCCTGAATGACTGAGAAGTAGTTTCTCCCAATCTACTGCAAATTGGTCTCTCCATGGGCAAGAAATACATTTTTATTGTATGAAGCCCCTGCGTTTTTTAGGATTGATTATTAGTTATGACAGCTAGTATTAAATAATATATGTGACAATTCATTGGACAACTGTTAAGTACCTTTATATGCCAGACACGTTCTAGAACATCAGTAAACAAGAGAGACAAATATATTTGCCCTTCTGGAGCTAATATTCTGTCTACAGTAGGTGCTCAAAAATATTTACTAAAGGTAAACTTCAAGATTCAGTAAGCTTACATTTTAGAAAAAAAAGTGGAGAAACAGAAAATCAAATTAGAAAAATAATTTAAAATAGTAACTTAACAATCTAAGATAAGAACAGTTTCACCGAGTAGAAAAGCCTCTCTCCCCCTTTTCCTGTTCATTCAACATCAACCCTGCCCTCTGCTCTCAACCCCAGACGGAGTTATCTCATGGCAGGGACTGTCTTATTTATCTGAATATGCCCAGGACCTGGCACAATATCAAGCATTTCATAAGTACTCAATGAATGTAGAGTAAGACATAATCCTTACGCTTTAAAATTTGTCATGCATATCATTTTATTTTATCAAAGGATATTTTACATTTTTTAAAACAGTATAAAATTAATTTCAAATTTCAACATTACAGACTTGATAAAGAGCAGATCTACTTGCTAAGAGCAGAGGAAAAGTCAACCAGCACCACAGATGAGAATATGAAAGGGTCAAATGGCAATATCAACATCGAATGCAGAAAAAGGCAAAATCCTGAAGTAGCCAGGAAAATTTTACAGAAAATACTGTTAACAATAACTGCTCATCTTTTTATGACCTTGCAGAGTTTACAAAACATTCCTATACCTATTACTTCATTTGACATGTTTAATAGCTCTTTGGGATAGTTATTATTAACCTTAAGGAGACCCAAGCTCAACAGCTGATAATCAATAGAGTCAGAACTCGAACTCTGATCCTTTTATTCTATATATAGAATAAGGCTCCAAGGTGAGGTAGGAAAGTGCCAGACATAGTGAAGGGGCTTTGCAGAGAGCAGCTTCCCAGGAGCAGAGGGTTAAATGTGTTCACATACCACTCAGCATTTCCAGTGAATGGAAATGTCAGGCTGTCTCATAAAGAGTCATAAAAACGAGTCAGTTTTTCCCCAGTGACCTGCCAGTCACTTCTGGTGCTTCGTCAATATCATCATCTTATCCTGATTACATCATTAAGAAACAGAATCCAGCCCCTTGATTAGATGAGGAAGGAACATTTCAGTTCAACAAGTCAATTTAAAATGAAGGGGAAAGAGGAGGAAGCATTCTTCAGTGTCTACCAATTATTAAGGAAATCTTTCAGAGTAAAGGAGGGACTCAGTATACATTGGAGAAGGTTTCATTCAGATAACATGGAATTCAAGCTATTGAACATAAAATTATACAATACTGGAGGGTTTGTGCTCATATTTCCAGAAATGTCACCACAATCTGAACAAAGTGTTAGTGATCCAGGCACAAAAGAAGTCATTTTAAAATTCCACCGGCTACCAAAACAACTTCAGAAAGTACACATGTGTTGTTTATTTGTATGGTTCTTTTAAAAATATGTAGAAGTTACTGAGTGAATATAACATAATCTGAAGCCTGTTTCGTGATGGGATTGGCTGCCTTGGTTAAAGAGGAAGACACTGTGAATGAAGAATTAAAGGATTCAAAATATCTAGGATACTGTGTGCGGAAGCATGCTTCGCAACCTCATAGGGGGTTAGATATCATGATCTTTATCTAAGTCCATCTAGTGACCCTGTGAGCACCTTTATTGAACAGAGGCCATCCAGGACCCAGAAGAGCCACATCTCTTATCTCACAGATGCTATCTCCAAGACATCTCTGGGTATTACTTTCTGAGCAGAAAACATATCCAAATATCAAATAAAATTTTTAAAGTAAGATAAAATAGAAAGAAAATCATAGTACATCTAGAATCATGATGAAAAGAAAACAAAATTCTCAAAAGAACAAGTCTATGTAATAGCTGACTAAGTGTTCAGGGCCAATGATTTCAACTGTCTGAGCCTTGGATCTCTATGGAAAAATGAGAGGGAGAAGAGACTAGTAGAATATCTCCAAATTCCCTATCAGCTCAAATAGTCTGTGATTCAATGACTTTGGGAAGAGACTAATGGTGCACTGGTGCCTAACTAAGATGAGTAGATAGTAATTCGTGGTCTTCACCTTTTCTATCTGGAAGACTCCATATGCCAGACTCCTATCCTGCCTCAACTTCAAACTCCAACTTGGTAAACAGAAGTGGTACTCTTTCTAAGGTCTAAGGTCTTTACAATGGGACCAAGACACAGGGCTTATTTTCCTGAGTGGGTGGTGTTTGCCCTTACCCAAAGTTTCAAGTCCAGAAATGTAGCCAGCTTAAAGACAAGGCTATATCCTACTACCTAACAAGAGATGAGGAACAAAAATGTGGATAACTATTATTTGTATTTCTAAATCTGAGTAATTGGTTTGTGTTCAAAGAACATGAACATATTACAAGAATGCAACACTTTTAATTCTAAGAATCTTCATCAGCCAACTGCCAAATTGTTGGTTGCCATCTCTACCTTAAGAGATTGAGATTTTATCTAAAATGCATTATAACGTTTCCCAAACCCTGGTCAAGTCATATGCTTATTTAAAATAATACAATCATGCCATAAGATTTTGTCAGTGTTACATGTCTCCAAACATGTTTTATAAAAGATATTCAAAGCTGGCTTAAATAATGTGACCTAAGAGTTTTCTGGACCAAGGGAAAGCAAGTACTGTAGGATTTCCCACACTGCCATTAGAGATGTGAAGGACCTTAGTCTACTTAGCAAAATAAAAGAAATGCATTTAAGATACATTGCCCTTGCCAGAGAAAGGGTTTTGACCTTCTGGCCACCCAGAATCCAACCTAACGGCCAACTCCTATGAAAACCAGCTTTTATTCTACAATTTGTAAAATATTTGTAACTACCATTTCCATCTTTTCCTCTTTGCCAACTCATAATCCTTTGCCTTGAAGGAGGGATTATACACAGGGCAGTGGTTTCTGTATATAAACAATAAAGAATCAGATTCTATCTGCTCTATTTTTTCTTCCTTTTACCCACCAAACCTAGAAATACGCTCTATGCTATAGTAGCTCAATCCTGAACATGATAAGAATAAACATCAAGTCAACGAAAATCAATTGCACAATGTAAAATGTGTGTGTATGTGAAGGGGGTGGGAGGTTATACATGAATAAATGAATGAATGAATGAATGAAGTCACTGCAGAGAACAACACACAATGGCATTACCACCACCATCAAATTGCTTTCTCTTATATGATAAACTTTTAGACCACATCTCTTGCCTCTCTTGGATAGTAGCACCCAGAGGCTGCCAATGCTTCTGTTGTCATTGATTGAATAAAAAGATTGCTGTTTCCCTTATTTCTAGAAACAGTGAAGCCTATAAATATAGCAAAGAAGACCAGAGAAAAAGAAATCCATACTCAGTGAAAACAAAACAAAGAAACCCACAAAAAAACAAAAACTCTTTTCTAGACCTCAGAGGTACATTTGAAACAAAATTGTCAAAATTAGCCTCTTTTTTACTCACCTGACATGTAAGCAATCACAGACAAACAAGTGAATAATTTTCTTCAAGCCCAAATTTAATGCATCCTTTCTTCCCTCCCTCAGTCTTGACTTTATGTTTGCCTTTCTAGGAGTTAGGTTTCACCATGCCTCCTGCTCCTCTCCCCACACCATGGAAGGATTTTGAGAATAGGGACCAGAGCTGGGAGCTCTGAACAGCAAGCCTCTGACACCACTTTAGGAGCAGCAAGTACCACAGAAGTCTGAGGTTTCACGCCTCACTGCCTTCTCAATACAAAATCCTTCCAGTGACACTGTGCCCAGAAGATGTTTACTGCCTAAATGCACAATCAGCCCTTATAAAAAAAAAAAAATTCTTCCTCCTCTACGTGTCCACCACTGTTGAGAGAGGGTAACTGTACCCTTTGTGGCAGAAGCCATAAAAAATGGATCCATCTTGAAATGTGCCGTGCTGCTTTTTGCTTTCTTCTGCCAGTTGGTCCTTGGCAAATGTACCTGATGAACCCAGACACAACCAGTTTCATAGCTCCTAGGGTGGAGGGGTAAGGGTTGGGAAGGGACAGTGCCTTTGGAAAACCAGGCTTGCCACAAAGCTAGTCTTTGTCACTGCCACTGCTGGTCTCTCCTGTCATCCTCCTACCCACCCCCGCTGCCCTTCCTTGTTCCGTTTCTAGGAATCACAGCCTGCACTGCTAGGAGGGCCTCAAGTCCTACTCTCTCCATTCTGAAGACGAGAAAAGGAAAGTTTAGAGAAGTCTGGCAACTTGTCCAAGTTCACGGGGCTCATTAGCGGTGGCAGAGCTGGGCCAAACCCAGGTCTGCTGGTACTAGTCCAATATAGACGTGCACAAGCATGGGAATTTACAGTAAGAAAAAGAATGCTGGGTTTCAGTCCTAGAGTTGCTGCTTACTGGTTGGTGATCTTAGAGAAACAACATTTACCTATCTATGTCTTCTCAGGCTTTCTCCTCTGTAAAATAGATAATATAGCTACAGCTCATTCAGTAAATGTTCAACTCTGATAATTTATTTAAAAATGCTTATAGGAATATAAAATGTTGTGGTTCTTGGTACAAATCATTCTTCATATACCTCAACAAATTTCTTTCATTTCATTTAAAGACCCATCAGGCCCCTGGGTCAAAGGGATTCTTACCTTCTTTTCAGATTCAACTTGCTATCATCTCCTGCAAAGCCTTCCCTGTCCTCTCAGATGTATGAGGGTACAGCTCCCCCAGCATAATTCTTCTATCTTTGCCCTATATTATAATGATTCGTTGCGCTTGTCCCCTAATTTGATTGTGAGAGTTATAAGGAAATGAACTATGTCTTAATTATCTTTGCGTTTTTAGCACCTAGCACAATTCCTGACCCATAAGAAGTGAATTCATTTATTAATTAAAAATAATAAAAAGAACAAAATCACTAAGGGAAAAGGTTAAGTCAAGACTAAAACTAAAGGTGACCAAACATTCTTCTTTTGACTTGTAAATAACGAAATGAAATTCCTAGGCAATCATTCACACCTGCAGGTCCTCATAGGAGGTGTGTTTCCAGGTAAAATCACCTCCATCAGCTCTAAATGGCTGAGACAAAGGATTGCTCACCACCACTCTCCTGTCACTGGTAATAATTTTTCCAAAGTATTTTTACATATATCACTCTTTGACAGTCTCTGGGGTATTTTTAATTCACCACAAAGAAGGAAAAAGATCTTTATTTTGCTATTTTTAACAGGGCCCTCATGATACAAAGAGATGGAAATCTTAACATTATAAATCAAGCACAGGCGAATTTCTTACCCAACTGGAACTTGTGACTTTTGCATTTGCAAATCTGAAGAACGTTGAAAGAACCAGCATTTGGTGGGTTTGATTAATGAGAAGCAGTGGGATGCAACACGTTCCCATGTCTGACTCATGGTGAACCCATATGATGTGTCCTAGATGTGTCTGTTCTCAGGGGTCAGGATGAGCAGGAAGTAGAAAATGTACTGTTAGTCATGGTAAAGAGGATAATAATAAAAGCTGCCATCTTTTGAGCTCTTTAGTATATACTGTATCTTTGGGGGCCAATGACACTTTTGTATTTAAAACAGTCCTAGAGAATCTTGAGATTATCAAGCTAAGCAAATTAAGTCGGACAGAAAAAGTTGAGAACCATCTGGTTTCGCTCATCTGTAGGATATAAAACTGAAAGCAACAACCAAAAAAGACAAACAAAAATTTGTAGACACGAACAACAGCGTAGTGGTTACCAGATGGAAAGGGGGGAGGTAGAATGGTAAAGAGGGTCAAATATATGGTGATGGAAGGAAATTTATCTTCGGGTAGTGAACACACAATGCAACATATATATGATATATTATTGAATTGTACACTTGAAATCTATGTAGTTTTATTAACCAATACCACCCCCAATAAATTTAATTAAAAAATAAAATAGTCCTAGAGAAATACAGCATTCTGGTAGCTGAAACCATGGCAGGTAAAGAGACAGTCATCAATTAGGGCCCACACAACCCGTTCCCAAATGGCCCACACCATCTCTCACTTTTGTATCTTTGTGAATGCTTTCCCTCTGCCTGGAAATTCCTCCACCGCCATCCTAACATTTCATTCTCCATCCCTTGCTTCTTCTTTCAGCAAATTCTTCCTCATCACCTCTGGGAAGTCTTCCAGCACTTCCTATCCAAAATAAAGTACTCTTTCCCTTATGATCTATAATAAATCAAAAACTACGTTGGGTTTAATTATTTTTCTCTTTGTCAGACTTTCGCATCAGACTGTGAGTTCTCTGAGGGCAGTAAATTTATCTTTTTCATCTTTTTTATCTATGATGGAATTTTATACCTACTACTTCTAGCACAGAGTAGGTCTCAGATAAGTGTTGACTACTGAATGAATGAGTGGAATGAAAAGAGTTCCCTTAATGTAAGTAAGACAAATTGTCAAATTAATAATAAAAAGATAGAAATGGTGAACAAAACTAGGAAGGTGACATTTTCCTATTTCTATAAAATATTCCAAAATTTCCAAGGAAAAGGAGCTTGAGAAATATGTGTAACTTTTATTATTTGCTTGGTATGGACATTAAAAAGTGGATAAATGTTTATATTTTTAATGGGCCAGGTAGAGACCATATAATCTCTCTGAATTCTTTCTCTAAAATGAAATTCCTTTAAGTAGGTCATGACAGGGAGATTTATCTCAGTGGTCAGGTGCTCTTGCATCGGAGGCAACTATAAAAATGTCCTTTTCTGGATGTGGTAAGCCAGGGTGGCTTGGGATGGTCTGGGAAAACACCATCAACACACCAACCCCCTAGAATTTTAAACATAACTAGACTTTCATATGGTTTATTAGTGTCCTCCATGGATCTCAAAATACCACACTTACCCTAGAAGAGAAAAGTAAAATCTTGCTCTTAGCTTGGTTTTATTCACATGCAATTAGAATACTACTGGTCTACTCTAGTATCTGAAAATTTATTTTAAAACAGGTTACAAATTACCAACAAAATAACACCAGAAGGTATAAGCATAAGCCTTTTAAATTGAACTCCAATAATTCATTCAAATAAAATTGAATTTAGCAAATCTGGTGTCCATCAAGCTCTTCGGGGACATACTAACTATATGAAGGTAGGTCTCTCTGAGCAAACAGGCATCCTCAGAAACATACTACAGTACCAAAGGCCAGGTCTGCATGTGCTTCATTCTTCTCTCAGGCTGCCCAGCACTCAGCATTCTGGAAAGCATACTGGCAATGCAGTCAACCAGATCAGTGTTCCAATCACAACTGACTCCTCTCCTACATACACAACTTTGGAAATTTACTGAAACTCCTTGAGCACCCTTTTCTTGTCAATAAAATGGGGCTAATAATGCCTATGATAGACAGCTCCAAGACGGCCCAATAATCACCACCTCCTGGGTGTCACATCTATGTGTAGTCCCCTCCCATATTTTACCACTTTGCCAGGGTCAATTTCTATGACCAAGAACACATGGCAGAAGTAGTGGCATGTCACTTCTGAGATTAGGGGATTAGAGACTGTGGCTTCTAATCCATGCATTCTCTCTCTCATCACTCATTCGCAGGGAAGCCATGCTGTAAACAACCCTATGGAAATATTCACATGTCACTGAATGAGCCTAGAAGCAGAACTACCAGCCTCAGTCAAGCCTTCCATGGCTGCAGATCCAGCCAACAGCTTAAATGCAATCTCATAAACCATACTAAGCTAAGCTACTCACAGATTTCTGATCACTAGAAACTGTGTGAGATAATAAATGTTTGTTGTTTTAAATTGCTCAACTTTGGGGTCATTTTATTACACATACATAATATGTGTCAAATGCCAAATATATGCTAGATACATATTGGGCATGAAAATGATAGCTATGAAAATTTAAATGACATCATTAATAATTATATCCTCAATTAACAATTATTGTTTTGTTAAATATATTATATAATATATATTATATATTCTAAACTAATAGTAATAAATATTATATTATCATAGATTAATCACAATGCTTTTCTATGGAAAAGAAAACTAGCAGGAGAGTTGTTGATCTTAATGACAGTCTTTTTTTTTCATACTTCTCATCATTAGCACAATCTTAATCTTAGCATCTAATGTTTTAATGTGCAGATATCCACTGATGTCAAATATTTCTATGTAAATATTTACAAGATGATAAAAAAAATGAAGAAAACTGATGCTCTCTATAGATATCACTTTTAAAATAACAATGACCTCTGCTTAGCTGTTAACATCAATTAAAGAGAGCCCTTCACTCATAGATATGTTCGGGGTTAAAGACTTAGACACACAGTCTCCTGACTTGAATCATGACCAACTGCTCTGTGGCTGTAAGTTAGTTAGTTCACTCTTAGAGCTTCACTCTCGCCATGTGTAAAAGAGGGAAAACAGAACTTGTCTTGGAGTGTTGTTTTGACGGTTAAATAATGGAGTGTTTAGAAGACCTAGCACATAGTAAGTGGTCAATAAATGTGTACTATTACTCTATTTTCTGCTTTGTGGTAGGAATTATTAGTATTATACTTAGTTTAGAGACTAAGTCATCAAGGCCCATCGTGTCAAGGTAAGGGGGTGGGGCGGCGGGGGGGGGGGGATCTGTTGCTATCTCCAGCCTTCTGATTTTTAAAAGCACAGCCGTGAATAAAATGTAGCCCCTCTCGGGAGGTGGCTCCATAGTGTAGTGGTTAGCAGGTCTGCTTTAGATATAGAAGGTCCTGGGTTTGCGTCCCAGGTGCATCAGGTCCCCTGGGTGCATGGAAACGGCAACATCCATAGGTCAGGGGTGGAAGTGGGGGGGGGATGATTAAAGAGGGGAAAAAATAAACAAACAAATAAATAAATAAAATGTAACCCCTCTTGGATTTACTTCAGTTATAATGAATATGTTGTTTTTGCTTTTGTTTCAATGGCCCTGTGTATAATCTATGGTGACAGAAATCAGAAAGTGATCATCTCTGGGTGAGAGGATGAGAGTATAGGCAGAGGATAGCATCAACTGTAAAGGGGCATGGGAAAACTTCCTGGAATGATGAAAATGTTCTTTCATTTGCTTCAGTAGTGGTTTCACAAATGGACACAACTGTTAAAATGGATGGAAGTGAACACTTAAAATTCACTGATGTTAATTATGCCTCAATAAAAATGATAAAAATAAACAACAACAACAACAAAAAAAAAACAAACAAGAAAAAAATACCTTATATATTCAAACAAAGCTTTGGTCCCCTGTCATGTCTCACATTCTCCTCTTCCTCCTTCCATAATATCTTTCATGGAAAGACAGCAACTCAAGAGTGAACAGGTATAGCCTGCTACCCACACTGTCTCCCGTCACCCCGCCCCCCACCCCACCCCCGCAAAAAAAAAAAAAGATCCTCAAATTAAACAGGAAAAAATAGGGCTAAGGAAGGTGAGTTCCTCAAGAGGCCCTCAGACAACCTCATCTCTCTCCCTCAGAGGTGGTTTATGCCCACTCTCCAGACAGGCTCTGAGCCTCCCACCTGTGCAGTTGTCAACCTGCCCAGGTGGAGACAGAAGGTTTCAGTCTCCTGTACTACTGATCTAGCCCCTGGAATAAACAGGAAATTCATTTGAGAGGAAGAAGGAGGATAGAAGGGTTAGGTTCCTTCCATTCTTCTTTAAATGTCATATATCCAGGTAACTAATAATTCAAATTTGCTCAAACTTCAACTCTGACTCTCATCTCACCTGCCAGGTGGTGATGCAGCAGGGCCTAGAGGGTAGCCCAGGCTTACACATTTTGGCTGGATCTGTGCCAATGTGGAGGTGAATGATTGAGTATATGGCATTTTTTCCTAATTTTTAAAATAAAAGTCTCTTCCGGAGAAGAGAGAAATATGAGCCCTACGAAGAAAACATTTTCCATCTCTAAGGGGAGATGGAGTAGCAGTTGGCCTTCAACATCCTGCAGAGACCAGAGACCATCCCTCTCAACACAAACACACACACACACACACACACACACAACCCCCAGGTTCACGAGTGCCATGAACTGAAGTGCGGAGATTGGGTGGTCAGCTAGGTTTACTCAACAGCTGCATGACTCATTCTTGTCAAACACTTGCCTCAGCAGAATCACAATTACTATGTGTCGCAGACTCCCAGATTCTAGTCCACTGATGAAAATAATGTGTGTAAAATCTATAACACCAAGGCCCAAGAACTAGAATGTCAGCGCTACAAGGAACCTCAAAATCTATCCACCTTAAACACCTCACTTTCCAAGAGAATGCATCCCATAAAGAGATGTGCTTTCTAACACACAAGAAGGAGGATTCACACCCAGAGGAATCAAGTCTGTTTTGCTGCACTGATTCTATATGCATGGGCGTCTCTGTGCATCCATTCCTGGCAGGATAATGTTTTTAGGCAGCAAATAGGTTGGAGAAGCTAAGGAAAGAGACAAAGAGCAGGAAATGAGATCAGATGACAACATCTTGAGATGCTGCTCTTTCTCTTCTTTCTCCCACTGCCCCGGACAGCACCTCTCCAGGAAATACCATCTATGGGCACGTTTGTCTCTGCCTCTTGAAGGAAGCTCCTTCAAAGCAAGGGCCATGCCCAGAGCCATGATTGGCCCCCTGAAGCCCCAGACACTGCCGATACCCTCTGTCAACTGAATGATGCTTGCCTCTCTGTGGCCTCAGCTTAGACAAATTCATGAAGAAGAAAATCTCAGCCTTCAGAATTCCTTTTTCTCCAAATTCCTTCTTGTCTGCTGCCTCCACATGTACCTGGCACTTCCAGACTAAGTACTTGTTTCCCCTCTGAGAAATCCCAACCAAAAACCACCATCTCTCATCAGCAACTATGCTACTGTTTCTGGATCTTTGGTCACCACTGAAGTATGGATCTGTCCTATTCTTCAGCATACTATTTGAATACAGCTTTTTGTCATTAATAATAGCTAACAGGGGTTTTACTCTATTCTAGTATACTTTTAAAGCATTTTATAAGTATTAACTCATGGAACTCCTTCAATAATTCTAGATCTGTACTATTATTTCTCCTACTTTCCAGAGTGGAAAACTGAGGTATAAAGAGATTAAGCAACTTGCCCAAAGCAGAGCTTGGTTTCAAGTACAGGGGATCTGGCTCCAGAGGCCACCTCTTGGTCACTACAATACTATAATATCTCTACAAATTACCTTGGTGCCTTTTCCTCCCCATCATACCCCCCAAAAAAACATCAGTTAGACCCTTCTCATAGCCAGCACTTCCCACAGAGTCAAAACTGTCTGATAAGTACCTATCTTCTCCCATGCACTATAAGTTAGTTGCATATTTATCTCTGTCGCGATTCAATAAATATTTGCTGAATCACTCAATAAATAAGTAAATAAATAACTATATCCATTTCAAAAGGGACAATGCTTTAACCTGAGAGAGGAGAAATATCCCTGAATTAGAAATAAACCCAAGCATATACAGTCAACTAATGTTTGACAAGGGAACCAAGAACATTCAATAAGAGAAAAAATAGTTTCTTCAATAAATGGTGCTGAGGTAATTGGATATTTCATGTAAAAAAAAAATGAAACTAGACCTCTATTTTACACCACTCACAAAAATGAACTCGAAATGCATTAAAGACTTAAATGTAGGACCAGAAACCATGAAACTCCTAGAAGAAAAACAAAGAATAAAGCTCCTTGATGTGAGTCTTTGTAACAATTTTTTGGACATGCCACCTAAACACAAGCAACAAAATAAAAAATAAATGAGTGGGAATCTATGAAACTAAAATGCTTCTGCACAGCAAAAAAAAAAAAAAAAAAAAAAACTAACAAAGTAAAAAGACAACCTATAGAATGGCAAAAATTTTTCAAATCATTTATCAGATAAGGGGTTAATATCTAAAATATATAAAGAATTCAGCTCAATAGCAAAAATAATATTAATCCAATTGAAAAATGGGCAAAGGACCTGAATAGTCATTTCTCCAAAGAAGATATACAAATTGCCAACAGGTATGTGAAAAGATGCTGAATATCACGAGTCACGAGGAAAATGCAAATCAAAACCACAAAGAGATATATTGCCTCAAGCCCCATAGGAATGGCCATTATCAAAAAGATAAGAGATAATAAGTGCTGGACGGGATATGGGAAAAAGGGAACCCTTGTGCACTCTTGGTGGGATAGCTAATTAGTGCAGCCACTGTGGAAAGCAGTGTGGAGGATCCTCAACAAAATTAAAAATAGAACTAACATCTGATCCAGCAATTCCTCTTCTGGAAATATATGCAAAGGAAATGAAAACATTAACTCAAAAAGGTGTCTGCACCCACATATTAATAATAGCACTATTTACAATAGCAAGGATATAGGAAAACTTAAGTGTTCATGATGAATGAACAAATTTTAAAAAATGTGATATATGTAAAATATATTTTTCAAACAGAAGAAAATACCAAACTCATAAAAAAAAAAAATAGACTGGATTTGTGGTTACCAGAGGTGACAGATGAGGGGAAGGGGAACTGGAAAGTGGTCAAAGGTACAAACTTCCAGTCTCAAGACAAATAAGTACTGGAGATTTAACATACAACATGGTGACTTTATTAACACTGCTACATGACATATAGGAAAGTTGTTAGGTGAGTAAATCCTAAGACTTCAAGGGAAAAAAATTTTTTTGCTTTTTCCTTTTATTATATCTATATGAGATGATGAACGTTAACTAAACTTATTATAGTAATTATTTCACAACATATGTAAATCAAACCATTATGTTGTACACCTTAAACTTATACAGTGATGTATGTCAATTACATCTCAATAAAACTTGAAATATATAAGTAATTAAAACAGCAAAAAAAATTTTAATGTTAAAATAAAGGGAAAAAAAAATCCTTGGAATGTGAGTCAAGACGCCAAGATTTCAGATCCTCTCACTAAGTATCTGTGTGACCTTGAGCAGCTTCTTTCACCTTTCTGGTCTTCAGTTTCCTCATTGCCAAAGCTAAGGTGCTGGGCTTGATGACGCCTAAGTTTCCTTCCAACTGCGGCATCCTAGAATTGTCGCATCAGGGCAGACCAGTGAGAGAAGAGAATGGAAACAAGCTGGTCTTTGTGCGTCCCTCACACCATATCCACAGGTAGGACTCCACCAGTTTGACTTTACAAAGTCACTAGGAAGAGCAGGCAGGGGTTCTAACTAGGAGAGGTGAAACAGAAGCCCGCAGCAAGCCCAGTGGCACCACCTTCCATATAGGGAACACCAGAGAGGTGAGTGAGAGCCAAGGAGTACAAAGAATCCAGCCATCTTCTGGGGGCCGCTGGCCATTAGTGCGTAAAGAATAAGACTAGTCACTCTGTCTGCACCAAAGCCACCGAAACGCCTGTAACTCAGGAAGGGATTACTCTACTTAAGCAAAACCTGTGATGTTCCTTTCGCTGCTTTTCCCCTGCTATCATTACCCAATCAAGCATTCTTGGCAATGTAAATATGTGATTAACAGGCAGGTTTTGGAAGAAACTAGGAGCAGGAGCTGGATTGGTGTACAGCATGCACATTTTTGGCTTCCTCCTTTCCCCTCCCCTCTTCTGGGAGCTGTCACAGGAACAGTAGATCCACACTGCTCTCTCACCCACAATGCTATGATCGCTTTGGATGAAGATTTCTCCTAGAGGAGGTGGGAGGAGTATCATGATGGTGAGAACCTCTTTTATTCAGCAATAACAAGATGAACCTGGCATGAGAAATCAGACTCAGAACTGAAGCTGGCAAAACATCTGACAGGGTGTTGGCAGCCAGAGACAACATGGGTTACACAGAGTTGCAAATGGCAGAGAATGCCAATCAGCCAAAGGGCTCCCTCATGTTATCTGGCTTCTTCTCTAAGGCCAGCTCATTTCACCCAGTCATAACACAGGTTTTAGCAAAAGCCCAGAGCTGGGAAATGAGACTTTTCATGTCTTGTCCTCCAGGCCATAGGTATTTTTATAGGAAGGTGCCTTCTTTCCTGGGCAGATATTTTATTGGGTATTTTTGAGTGGCCAAGAAAGCAAGAGAAGGAGGAGATTTTGTTTTTAAAGAGAATGGGGATTCTAAGAATGAAACAGGATAGTCCAGATGAGGGGCAGAAAGGCTCCACTGTCATCATAGCAGATCAAGAGACCTGCTCCAACAAGACTCCAACTCAATCAACAGATTCTACTTAAAGGTTTGGCTCAAATTTATAGATGTTCATTTTCTGACTTCAGCAAAGACAGTAGTTTTGAGACATTTTTTTCTCTAGAATAAAAACATCTCAGAGTTGGAAGGGCATATGAGCCCAGACACTTATCTAATATAAAAATCTCTTCTACAATATCTCCAGCAAATGTTAATCCATTCTCGGTATCATCACTTCTGGGAGAGGAAACTTACTATCTGCCCTTTCCACTTTGGAGAAGATCTTATCTTTGGAGGCTCCACCCAGAAACTGAGCTGAAATTTGCTTTCCGGAAATGTCTACTCCTTTTTTGACAACCCATACAACATAAACCTAATTCTTATGCCACCAATAATCTTCAAAAATTTTGAGGATGGTTCTTGTGTTTTCTCTTTCCAGGTTTAGCGACCCTAAAATCATCACACAAAAGACTTCTCCATCTTGGTTGTTTTACTCTGGACACATGCCAGCTGATTTTTAACTTTAAATTCTTTACAAAAATGAACTTCTGTGGTCTGAATATAATAGAAGAGGATAGGACCATTACACCTTTTTGAACACTCCATGCCCATCATTACTATTTTCTCAGTGTGGCCACTTCACGCTGTGGACTAGTGACATTTGCAACCCCAACCTGACCCTTTTTACATATAGTATTGCCAGGCCAAGCATTCTTCCATCCTGTTCTTCTACAATTTACATTTTTCCCTATTAAGTTAGAGTCATTCAAGCTGTTTGAGGCATCTGGCTTCAGATTAAAGTCATCACATAAGTCATGGATAGATTCAAAAACCTTTCATTGCGTCTTCTAATAATTTTATCACCATGTATGTCATCTTTGTCTAATCAAGTCATTGATATAAAAGTTGAACAGAACAGGCTAAAGGCCAGAGCTATGGAGACTTCCTTGCAGATTAATATTTATCAAGTAATCATTATTCTTTCGTGCTGTCTCATTGTCCTCCTGGACTTTAACGTACAAACTACTAAGTGTGATCTGGACTTTGCAAAGCTGTTCATTCTCCCTGTTACACAGAACAAGTTGTCTTTTCCCAAGCACATCCTACTATCCCTTCCATATTTTAATTTTGCCTCCTTTGCCTACAGTGCCCTTTGCCTGCTTGTTCACCTGGTAAACTGTTAATTTTTCAAGTTTCAGCTTCAAATTCCACCTGCCTATGAAATCATTCTCTGCTCCATAGGCAGAATTAGGTATTTCCAGAGCAACCCCTATGATCCTCTATACTACAGTACCCAAAATACTGAGTTGCAACTGCCTATCTCCCAGAAGAGTAGGGACAGCAAATAGGTGGTATATCTGCCATGATTCCCTCTCCTACCCTCAAGGAAGACTGTGCTAATCAATCACTAAATCCAAATGAAACCTCAGAATTCTTCCCAACACAAGCCTCCAGGTACCAATTAACTGATGAGATCTGACACTGAAGTGAAAACCCTATACTATTATAATTTCTTTAAGGACAGAAGCCATGCCTTATTCACATTTGTATTGCTAGTTTTAGCAAAGTATCTGGCATGAAATTAATGCAATAATGTTTGTTGGATGAATGCTTCGTTTACTAGAGATCTAGCATTTAGAATGTGAATTTCCCCATATACGAATAAGATCCGCATAACCCAAATCATTCTGGTAGTAGCAAGGGCTGATCAGTTCCATTAATTGCAATTAATATTGGAGGATAATAACTGATCACTACATAAGAACTTTCTCCACCTGGTTCTGAACAGAGCTCCCTGAGAAGGCTGCCTGATTGGTCTTGCTATTCATAGCCCTCATTCGATGCACATACTAGGCCTGGAACCAATTTGATCACATTCCCAGCTTTATGTATCCTAAATATCCATTAGCTGATAGTAATTTTAGGAAGTCTAATGCCAGGGTTGAAAATGGGTCTGCCAAAGTTTTATCTACAAGAAAGTCGTGTTATGAAGATTGCTTCCCCATGGAACACTCTTCAGAGACAGTCATTTCAACCGAAACGAAAAATTCCTGAAGAGTCTCACTTATTATCACACTCCAGTGCTGTTAAAGATAGCCCCTGGGACAAGTCTGGGGGCAGCGATACTTATGGAAAGGTCAAATCAGGGCCAGCATCATCACCAACTACTATTAATCATTTAGTAATGAGTCCTTCTTTGTGCCTCTCTACTTACAGAATGGATATTTCAGATCTTAAACTTAAGTTAGTTTCCAATATCACTCTTGCAGAATCACAGTGTGCATATAACAAAACTTGTAAATGAGGAAAGTAAGAAAGTCAAGATAGATCAAAGTCCCCTTGCTTTTCATAAATAATTTTCAGAGACCTGTCTAGAATTCCTTGTACTATATTCAAACCACATTCTGGGGCTTTATGAAGGTGCTTTGTAAATTTAGAAGTGGTTAGTAGTTCTTACCTAAAGATGAGTGATTGATAAATATTGGGTGGGTGGGTGCGTGGATGGATGGATAGAAGGAAGGAAGGAAGGAAGGAAGGAAGGAAGGAAGGAAGGAAGGAAGGAAGGAAGGAAGGAAGGAAGGAAGGAAGGAAGGAAGGAAGGAAAGGTGGTACGGGACTTTGTTTATGGAGTAGCTAGAAAACCAAACATCCTATCTTTTCATTCAACTTCCTAGAAACCAAAATATATATATAATAACATAATCAACAAGAGGCCCAAATTGAAGCTCAAATTAAGTCACAAGTAAATTTACTAAACTCAAATTCTTTTACAGGGAAGGATTCTTTTAAAGAAATAATTTAAAAGATTATCAAGCAAGACTTGGATTTAGCCATCGGGTCTTATTATGGTCACTGATTTGGATGTACTTGCACAGAGCATGACTTCCACAGCAATAGTAGGACCACACAATGCAGTCCCCTATGTTCACAGAGCACAGGGTCTTCTCACCTGCTTCTATAGATATTATCACTCTCCTCAAGCTAGAAAAGGACCAAGGAGAAAAATAATTTGGCTATTACAAATTACTAGATTTTGAGTAAAAGTTTCTAATATATTTTCATGCTTACAAAATCTTTGACATCATTGAATCAGCAATACTAATAATAATAGCCAAAATGTATTAAGTGACTCCTTGACCAGGTACTGTTCTCAGCGTTACACAAGCATCATCTCATTTAACTCTCAGAAGAATCCTTGTAGTCATTACTACTATTACTCACATTTCACAGATGAGAAAATAGACATCAGGAGGTTAGGTAATTTCCTGGGTCACCCAGGAGACATGAAGGATCCTGAATTCACACCCAGCAACCTGTCCTCCTAATGACCAAAATGATCTGTGGAATAAGTGTGGTCCACACCATCTTCATAAAGGGAAGACCCTCACTCCCCTAATTTTTAATTGTTGGACATTCCCACCCCACCCCACCCCACTACTACAATTTTTTTTTATTTTATTTCAACTTTCTTCTCAAGGAAGTAGATGACACCGCCTTGGTTGCACATGCTGACCTCATATTCCTTCTCCCTACAACTGCTAAGTTAACGTTTCCCCACATCTGTTCTGAGGGCCATTCTGTGGCGAATTAAGTTTGAGAAGCAGTGGATTTAAATAACTGCCCAACACCTCTTGGCTGTGAGACTTCTCAAGGTCTTTATTGGTTGATGTGTACCACACACCTTCAAGAGCAGGCCAGGATAGTGTATGCAATGCTCTGTAAATGTATCTGATGAGAGAACCCTTTTCCCCCACAGAACACCTTGAGGTCCCATAGAGTACACATAAGACATGCTGCCAAAAAGAGAAGTGGTCCCCACGTCTGTGGCCTTAGCCTTCGTCTCAGACCACAGATCATCTCCCTCATTGTTAAGAGTTCTCTCTAAATTACACATGGGCTTACATTCCCACCTCAGAGCCTCACTCCCTTTCACAAAACCTTATCCCTTTCGTAAAATCACAACAGCACACACCATTCATGATTGGAGCAAGAGTTAGTTTTTTTCTTTTTCTTTATTTTCCTTTATGTATTCATTTTATAATTTTCAGGGCAAATTTAATGCCAAAAAATAATCATCATTCTGGATGAGCTTCCTCTCACTAGGTAATAAGAACTAAGTAATCTGAGTTTCCTTTCTTACCTTCCTTATTACCATGAGGAAGTTAAATAAATAAATCATTTTATGTGTGTGTGTGTGTGTGTGTGTGTTTGTGTGTGTATTGCAAATAAGCTTATGGTCCTGCTCAACTCTGAGACCTGACACATTCTAATTTCCTGTGGTTTCTGTTTCTCCCTCTGATGATTTATTTCCTTTTAAATTAAATTGTCCTTTCAATATAGTTGTAATATTTTAGATTGTCAACCCCTTTAGAGAAGAAATGAATTAATTCATAAACAATGTTATTGAACGAGTGATTGCTGAGGACATTCCAGGTTTCACATCCAGTGGTAGCTTGAGCGATGGCGGTGTCCACCCTCATGGAGTTTGCAGTCTTGTGGGGGACACTGACGAGAAATAAAGCCATGACCATACAATAGTAACAACTTGTGAAGAATGTTTAACTGTGTTTATAAAGAGAGAGAGAGCGCGTGAGGTGAATGAGGATGGTGACTGGGGGTAGAGAGGGCTCTGCGTTTAGATGAGGTGTTCTAGAAAGGTGGAAGGATGAAGGATGAAAAAGGCCAGTGCTCATGAGCAAGGCAGGCAGAGGCCAGACTCACAGAGTCCCATAAGCCAAGCCACAGTAAGGATTTCATTCCTTAGCCAATAAGCAAATAGCAGTCAATAAAGGGTTTTAAACCATGAAGGCTCATGATCAGATCTGTTCTTCAAAAAAAAAAAATCATTCCAGCTACAACCTGGAGAATAGATTATAAGGAGACAGAGAAAGTGTACAGAGACAATCATGAGGCTGCCACAAGCGGCATGGCTTGAATAAATAACAATTAGGTTTATTTCCAATCAGTTCCTTATTGCCAAGGAATGGTGATGGCATTTTCAAAGCAAAAGGAAAATGCAGGAACATAGGAAGCTTGAGAATGCAAAGGTATGTTTGGAAATCAAGCATTTGCAAGCGTGCCACATGAGTCCTATAAATATAAAGCCCTATAAAGATCCCTTCCTCTGCCTGGTTCCCCAGGTGGAATATGCTACATATTCCATGTTGACATGGAAGGATAGAGAGGCCATTGTGGAGTGCCTGAGGCCACAACATCAGCCCAGCCTCTCCCTGGCTGTTGTCAAAGTGGGGTAAGGAAGCAGATGCAAAGGGGAAAAGGATAGCATGGAATTTAGTGAGATGCCCGGAAGGTCCATGGAGGCAGGCACCAGAGAAGCACCCTGCACCTCAGGAGGGATGTTTCTGGGATGAGAATCCAGGCTCAAAGGTAAGAAAGGCTCTACACCCACCCAAAAGCAGCCTGGAAAGCCACACCTGCAGACAGCCCTCCTGCTTCTCAACAAAGAGAGTCTTTGTCTTACACATTCTTACTAAATTCATCAGAGGGTCCACTCTCATTCTTTTAATGTTTCCCCACCCCTGACCCCTGCAAAATTTCTAATAAATTGTTTCTCCTGAACATAGGAGCTGATAAATTTTCCTCTTTAAATTGGAAGTCTAAATCTTCCCAAAACATAAATATCCCCTAAGTTTTCTTAGAAAAATATAGTGGTCTCCTCTGGCTTGCAATAAGAAGAAATGCTATTTACTGAGTGGCCAGCTATGCTCTATCAGGAACTCTGTTGCCTTCCACACACTCCCATCCTACATTTCCACAAACTTCTCCTCATCCTCACTCCCTCCAAGGCCAATTATCTCAGCATAGCTTCACAAATGAAGGAAGAATAAAAATTACAAGTTGCCATGTCATTTTCTCTTTCCGCATGACAGATTCTACTCTCCTGCCTTATATACATTGTCACTAAAGCATGACAATAACATTAGGTGACGTGCATTATTATCCCCATCCTATAGATGAGAAAACTGAGACTCGGATGAAGCAATTTGTCCGACCCACACACACTGAGTGGCAGAGCCAGAATTTGAACCCATGTCTATATAGTTCCAGAAGCCAATTTTTTAGCCACTGTGGCTTTCCACACAGAGAAGTTTAACTCCTCCCAGCGGAACTTTTCTTTGAACTTCGGGCAAACCTATTTACTCTTAGGTCTTGGCAGCTGAATTAGAACAGAACTGGAGGTAATTGTTCTTTCCCCTACATCAAGCACCCAAAGGAAAATGACTCTGCTTCACTAAAAAATCGAAAGCTGGACATCTAAACTAGAGAAGTCAGCACAAATCCTTTTATGTTCTCATTTTCTAAGAAAATTGTTTCAGAATAAAAAAAAAAAAGGCTATTTTCACTGCAGAAAAGTCATTGCTTTCTTAATCAAAGCTAGCTATTTACTTTTTTTCTGGCAACTTCATTGACAAGTAAGAGTGCAATGCACAAGGTTCTCATTGGATAAGCTACATGGTCCTCCACTCGGTGAATTTTGGTTTAAATGGTGAGGCTGGTGCAACATGACCTCTTTTCTGTACGGCCAACTTAAAATCAGGCCTTGAGAGTGCAAAAATGAGGAAGAAAGAAAAAAGAGACAGAAAAAAAATAAAAACACGAAAGAAAGGGCTGACATAAACACATGTTGTCCCATCCCCCGCCTACCCTTCTCTCTCATGGAAACCGTTTCCAATTTGTTTCATAATTGCATTGAGTCATCTGGGCTAACACTCAGACCATTTCTCAAGTTCCCCATACCCCTCACACGCAGGAGAATGAGGCATTTAAGAAAATGTCCCTCCTCCTCACATAATCTCTTTCCCTTGGGGTAGTTGGATAGAGGTGGCTTGAGGGAGAAGAAGAAATTTTGGAAATCACAGCTGATAACTGCAAACGTGTGCAAGCGATGCACAGGGTAGGAGGGAGTGAAAAATGAAATTCCTCTGTGAAAATAATGCACATGTCCCAGGGAAATGAGCCACACATTTTTTATAAATCAAGAGACCAGCACTTTCTTTAGATGTGCGCCAAACAGCATTCCTGGGTAACAGTTCCATATCTCATGAGGTGTAAGCCACTTCACTCCATCTTATTAGAAACATTCAAAACAAGGCAAGTATTTTGAAACCCATAAAATTTATGGAATTCTAAGCACACCAAAGACAGAATGGACGAGGGACTCCTCTGTTTAACTGGTTTTAATTTATATTCACTTTAGCAGTTTAACCCACCTTTAAAATCCAACCAAGATTTGAAAACATTAATAACTATAAACCATTTTTTAAAAACGGTCTCCCACTTTCTCAATAACCTTAAAACTCACTTGCTTAAAGCTTCTAGAACAGAAGAAAAATGAATCCCAGAGTCCCCAGAAAATTGGCTATAACCTTTGTCCCTCACCTGATTACTTACCCATCTCTTGGGCCATTTGAAAAGGAAGACAGGCCTCCAACTGGTGGGCCATGCAGTTACTAGCCTAAAGATTGCCTAGAAATTCTAGACAGCAACTAATGAGGAGAGAAGTGATCAAACAAGGCTATTTATCCCAAAGCCCAAGTAGATTAGAGCACGGTGGCAAACAGAATACATTCTTCAGAACAACCAGGCCAAATACCATGATAAACTTATGAGCATGCAATTTTGAATAGCTTAGAAATGTTTCATGTTTTTCACTTACCTAAGGTAAGACCCAAAGGGAAAACTCAGTTTAAATATTTACTCTTTTAATTTAGCAGTGCTTATATACAAGGTAAAGGGGGGAAAAAGCAAAACAACGTAAACCATGTCCACTGCCCTCCAGGATCTTAATTAGAGCTTAAAAATTCAAATGATACAATCAGAAAACATTTCTAGAGCATTTACTATGTGCCAAGCATTGTGAATATTATTTCATTTAATCTTCCAATAGTCCCATAGGGAAGACACTATTTTTATTCTTTTATGCCCTGTTTGCAATAAGGAAACAAAATCTTAGAAAGGTGTAACTTGCCCAAGAACACACAGAGAGTGGCAGAGCTAGAATTTAAACATAGCCCGTCTAATTCTAAAGCCTCTTTGAGAAAGTTAACTGCACTTCAGATAGTAAGACCTGGAGGTTTTCCATGGTAAGTTCAATAAAAGCCAACACAGAGAGCTTATTTTGTTCTAGGCACGGTCGTAAGCACTTGGCATAAATTAATTCATTTGCTCCTGATAATGTAACCTATAATGTAAGTACTATGATTATCCCTAACTTTATAGATAAGGAAACTGAGGGAAAAAGGATGGCATGGAATATAGCTAGATGTCAACGTCATACCTTTCATAAGTGGCGGAGTCTGCATATAACTCAGGCACTTGGCTCCAGGCTGTTGGTCACTCTACTAACCATCTATCTAAGCATGGTGACCCTGAGATAGCCAATAAATTCTACTTCCATTAATAGGATAATAACAGAGTTCAGAACCAGAGGAGAAATGTTCCACTGTAATTTGTGCTCATCTGACTATATCTCAGGCATTTCATTCAGGTATTTTTACAACACTTTAAGAAAAACATTGAAAAATTGGAACTTGTCCAGCAAAGAGAAAGAAGAGGGGAAAATAGAGGAACAATGTCCTGTGAGTATGATAATTGAGGCTATTTGTCCTGGAAAAAAAATTTCGAGAGCATACATGTACCATCTTCCTAAAATGTCACCCTAAGAAGATGTGAGAAGTAGCCCTAGGACCTGAATGGTTTCTCATTCATTTGCTCATCAATTTTTGCTGAGTAGCCAGTATGTGTCAAATGCTCCCTAGCTTAGTAACTCTTGTGTTTCAGAGGTGGAAGGTCTGCTCACTTATCAGTAAGATCCGCCAGAGGTGAAAAGAATAGATAGCAAAGATGATTCCTGCTCTCGGTGGAACACTGAACACGTGAACTCTGACACTCTGCTATGGCCCATTTATCCTGTCTTGCACTACCCACTATCAAAATAATGCCAAAAACACCCTCACAAATTATAATTCTTAATCCTCTGTAAGAGGCCAAAAGAATCAACTCCCCAAAAAGAATAAAAATGTTTTCAGTGGTCTACGGCCAGGCCACCCTGAACAATCCCAAACACGTCTTATCTCCGAAGCTGAGCAGGGTCGAGCCTGGTTTGTACTTGGATGGGAGACCACCTAGAAATACCAGGTGCTGTAGGCTTAAAAAATAAAAAGGAAAGAGATTGCTGACAAGTTCCTTGCAATCTGTGAGGTCAACCAAGGGTTGCCTCACCTAAAAATAAAAAAATAAAAAATGTTTCAGCAGGCTTTATATTGAGAATTTGATAAGTTTGAACAAAGGTAAAACACACCGCACTTTGAAAATAAGCCAAAGGCCTAGCTCCATTCTAAAACAAGATGGTAATTATGAATGAAGGAAAAATGTAATTTCTCTCTTCCACTTCCTTCTCAAATTCCTCTTTTGTTAATGAATTTATTAGCATATCTCATTAACAATTATCTTGTTCCTAGGGTATGACTTGTCTATGTTTTTACATTGAGCAAGAAACTGTGGCATTAGCATCCTCGAACTCCTTGGACCACAGAACCAGCCCCTAACACGTCAGCCCCGGGCCCGGCTTTAGCAGCAACAGGCACCACCATTGGCCCCTCTAGCAAAATGTTTTCCAATTTCTAAGTCAAGAGAAGTATCTGAGGTCAAGATCTATAAACACATTCTAGAATATAAGCACTTCCAAGCAAAAACAAAAAAAAAAAGAAAAGAAAGGATCAAAACCACCGTAATGGCTTTAAATTTAAAACAATACTTCCCATGAACTACTGTATCCTTTGTTAAAATGAAGATGCATACATATTTTCAGGATTACTATTAGTATGATTTTTTTAAAGTTAAAAAAATTTTTTTTAACAACATATTATTTGGTAAAAGACATAATAAAAATCTTATGCTATTTCAAGGCATTCTTCCAAATAGGATAATTAATTTTCCCACAGACAAAGAATGTTTTTCCTGAACTAATTCTGAGAGTTTTTCATACTTTCCGTCTCCATCACTGGGAGCAAGAGATTTGCATGACTCAATCTAAAACAACTGAAATTAGCCCAACAAAAGGATGATGACAGAATTCTACCATATATCAAGAAAAGGCTTTGACTTAGCTCTGCTCACTTCCTCTGAATGTTTTCTCAATACAGGTGTTCTGTTTGCTTTGTTTTGTTTTTTAAAGGATGGTTTGGAGAAATGAGAGTGGGGGATAGACTAAGAAGAGAAACAAGATCTCCCAACAAAAAAATATCTTACTCTATAGTTTACAATACTAACTGAAACAGAAAACATAATTTACCAGTAGCTGGAATTATTCAGAGGCATCAAACTCCACTCTACATCTAGTAACAAACCTATCAATGGAGGGCAAAATTCTCCATGTAGCATTGATAACTTCAGAACTAAGTGCAAAGAGGAACGGTAGCAGGATTTGGTGAAGGCAGCTCAGAGTGTGTCTTCTCCATCACTTTCCAATCTCCAATTCCAACTGAGATTGAGTGAGAATACTTCTCTATAGGAGTGCTGTCTCCATAAAAATAAAATTATAAAATATACCCTGATAAGCTTGGGAATGTAAGCGACCTCTCAGATCATCTTCTCTTACCCTCTCACTGGCTTTCTTTAGATTTGAGAAGCCAAAAGAGATATAAAAACACAACATATTTTTACTATTGTGAGATTTGAAGAGGCCAAGAGATTATGACTAACAAAGTAAGAAGATAATTATGTCTTCAATCACACCACTAATGAAGAGAAGTGAAAGATAAGTAATAGACAATCCAAAAACCATTTGTATTTGATCCCTCAGCAAGATAGTTGGGTGCTCTTGTAATATGGTTTGCTTTCCTAATTATTCTCTGAACCAATGATAAAATGATAAAATCAGACGACCTTCAAGAACACACACACACACTAATAACGGGAGAGAAGGCCAAGAAAGGCTGGGTGGCCTTGGATAAATCTGAGATGAATTTGATTGGGTGATGTCTGCATTAAAATATACCCTTAAGGAAGCATCAACTATATGTGAGGCACTACATTATCCACTTGTATTATCTCTGCTAAACATTTCGACATCATTGCCCTTTAAATGTCACAAGCCCCGTGTTGTAGATGAGAAAAATTGAGGTAAAGGAGGTTACAGAAGTTACCTGGCCAAGCATCTGGCTAAGGAGGGAGCTGAGACTCAGGCCTAGATGTGTGTGGCTCCTACACTTATATTCTTTACACTATGGTTTGCTGCTTCCTATTTTAAGAAACAATTCTCCTAGTGAATAATCCACAGACAAGATCATCAAAAGCCGACGTGTACAACATTTCACACCAGACACATAAGTATGCAAATTTACCAGGAAAGGGTGATATTTAGCTGCTTACTCATAGGACCTACGATAGACCACCCTGGTATAATATAAAACATATTTACCGTACATTTCTTCCCAGATGTGTATGTTGACAGTTTCTGTTGAAACCAGGCAGTTTGTTTGTTTCTATTTCTCCACCATGTTTAACACAGAAGATTTTGCAAAGCCTCATTCAGGTTAGATCTTACACTTTGCCAAACACAGCACAAGATTGGTGTTTAAGCCTGACAGTGTCTCATTAGTGTAAATTAGTGACTCGATATTAAAACTAGAAAACAAGAGGTTAAGAGACCCCAGCTAAGACAAGTTTCATTAAAACAATGACTTAATACACACTGTGCCCAGTTTCAGAAAGCTTCAAGCTCCCTAATCATTTTCTGGATGGTTTCCATTCCAACCAGTTTCCATGTTGGTGTAAATCCATCAGTCTCCAAGTGAGGATGTGCATGGGAAAGTGAACATAATGTTAAGTCCACAGAGACCTTGTTGCAATGTCAAAATCAAGCAATGTCAGTTTAAATTACAGCTAAAAAAAAAAAAAATGCGCGATAAGAAAATAGCCTCCTGGAGCCTGTCTGATTGCCTACAGCGAATGTTCTACCAATTGGGTAGAGAAACTGGTTTCCATTTGCCTAGCACTTTTCTCACTGCTCCCAGTTTCCAAGAAGGCACCTGGCTATGATAGCATGCTCAACACGCCGGTTAACACGACTGAACTCTGGGGACTCTCGAGTGTATCAAGTCGCAAAATTCCCCAGGGAATAATCACTTATATAAATCTATCCTGATCCTTTGCTCTTATCATCCATCCTCTATTTATTCCATAAGCTTTCATCAAAGACCCTGCTAACTTCCTGCATCTGAAGCCCAACTTCTTCAACAACGAGGACCCCTACTGTTATCCTTCCCCATGGGTGCCATGTTTCAAGACTCTACCACGTACTTATTACAATAACCAGAACTGTCTACTTCACGTAGAGTTTGAAATACTAAAAACAGTTCATAGATCCCATTATTCCCTTAGTCCGGGGTCACCAGTCTGAAAAGCAATCAGATTATAATGTGAAACAGGAAATAACAATAATAGTAAGAATGCTTCATGTTTATTGAGTGCTTACTACATATGCCAGGCATTATGCTAAGTACATTATTTACATTATCCAATATAATCCTCACCACAACCTTGTGATGTGGGCTCTATAATTATCTTCCTCATAGAAAGATTCAGAAATGTTAAGTTATGTGCCTAAGACCACCGACCTAGCAGAAGAGCAAAGATTTGAACCCCCACTGTCTGACTGAAAGTCACTGTTCTTCTCCTCTCCACTGGTTCTCCTGCCTCTCACTCGTCATCATAGCTACCATTTCTTATTCCTCCCCACTCCCTCTGGAAAATACCACATGCATTGTGCCTACCTTGGAAACTTTTAGAAAGCTTCATGTTATCAACACCTCCAACCTCAGTATGCACAGTCATAGTGCTCATTCTCATAGAACAGAGAGACGGGAGAAAAAGAGAGAGAGCTAGCTCCTAGAGCTTCAGAAGTATTCAAAGGCAGTGCAAAAGTATTCCCAAATAGACAAAGGTGCTAGTTCTTTTAGTCACCATTTACCTGCACCTAACTTTCTCTACTCAAGGTAATAACGTAGGGATCTAATTCCTTGATGTCCCAGAGCCCCTCAAATATTTCTTCCTAAATTCTCTTCTTTGAACGTGAAAGGCAAGGAGGTTTCACTCTGATAGACAATGGCTCTAGTTTTCTGGTGAAAGCACCGAAGATAGCCCAGGACAATGAACTCTGGGCACTGCTCTCCTCTTGCATTTCTTGCTCCCATCTCTCATTCCTCCTCTTACTAAGAAGAGAAAATAAAATACCTAGATGAAGTGAGGGTAGCAGTTCTATCAGATGCTGAGTTTAAACCACAGGTTCTATAAGAATAGCTAAATGTCTACATGCAGATATAATTATTTTGGGAAGCACAGTGAATAATACAATGATGTGTGTAGAGCGGAGAACTGGGAAGAGCAGAATACCAAATGGTATCTATAGGACAGTTTCACTTATACTGTTGAGGATACACAAACAGGTTCATTATTAATAAACTCAAAAATATGTTAAAAGTTTGATTTGTAAAAATGGTGAACCCACACACATTTTTCCTTGTGTTTTGTGTTGTTTCGTTATAATATTTGTGCAATAATTTCAAAAGCGTATTCTACACAGAGTATATCATTATGTGATAAAATATAAACAATTGAGCACCATAACATGTCAGCCAAGCATTAACCATTTAGAAAATTGAGTTAGGATGCCTATCTGGGGTTACTCACTTACCTCTCTCCCTCAAAAAGAACTACATCCAGTTGCAAGATTCCTTTTGATCATGTTCTATGCCTCTATGCCTCCAGGCCCAATTCTTATGGAAAGCATGCTATCTCTTCTGGGAGCCTAACAAATGTTCAAGAATACTACAATAAAGTCTTCCACAAGTGCTGCTTTCTTACTCAGAGAAAGATCACCAGAATTATAGCTACAGTGAATACAAGTTGGGTTCCTAACAATACAACACCACAAAGCTAAGTTCTGTACTGGGGAAAAAAAATGTGGGGAAGAGTAAGATTCAGCTCAGAGGGTGCAATGAGATAGCAATGTGAGTCAGATTTGTGGCAAGGGCCTCCTATCTAGACCTGTTCTATAGCACACAAGCGCCTTCTTAGCAGGCCTGACAAGAGATAGTAAGGTGCACCCTATCTCGAGGGACTTGGCAGGCTGATACAGAGGCATACAAGCTGGGCGCAAGGGTCCAATTCAGCCTAAGCAAAATGAACTGCAGGCCAGCATGGAAGAACACTGGGGTGGGTGCCAACATTTTCAGGCTCACCAAGGAGTGAGGTGTCTTAGACAAATTAAAATTCTGGATTACTGAATAGACATTTCTCTGAAGAAGACATACAGATGGCCAAAAGACATATGAAGAGATGCTCAGTATCACCAATCATCACAGAGAAATGCAAATCGAAGCCACAATGCAATAACACCTCACACTTGTCAGATTGGCTATAATCAATAAATCAAAAACAACAAGTGTTGGCGAGGATGTGGAGAAAAGGGAACCCTCGTGCACTGTTGGTGAAATTGCAAATTAGTACAGTCACTATGGCAAACAGTTTGGAGGTTCCTCACAAAATTTAAAAATAGAACTACCCTTTTACCCAGTAATTGCACTTCTGGGCATTTACCTAAAGAAAACCAAAACACTCATTTGTAAATATTTATGCAACTTTACATTCACAGCAGCGCTATTTACAACAGCCAAGATATGGAAGCAACCTAAGTGTAAATCAATAGGCAACTGGATAAAGAAGTGTGTACATATATACAATGGAATATTACTCAGTCAAATAAAAAAAATGAAATCTTACCATTTGCAACAACATAGATGGACCTAGAGGGTATTATGATGAATGAAATAAGTCAGACAGAGAAAGATAAATACCATATAATTTATCTTATATGTAGAATCTCAGGAAAAAAAGAAGCAAACAAATTAAACAAAAATCGACTCACAAATACAGAGAACAAATTGGTCATTGCCAGAAGGGAGTTGGGGGCCTGTGTGAAAAAGGTGAAGGGGTGAATAAGGACAAATTAGCAGCTACAAAACAGCCATGGGTATGTAGAGCACAGCACAAGGAATACAGTCAATATTATTTTAACGGCTGTGCGTAGTGCCAGATGGGTGCTAAAGTAATGGGGGAGGAGGGCTCGTTTATAAACTATATAAATGTCTAACCATTGTACTGCATACCTAAAACTAATATAAAATAATATAAAAATAAAAAATAAAATTCTGAATTATTAGAATATCCAAATAATCAATAATAATCACAACTGTCATTATCACAGTCAAGGGCTTGCCATGCACAAGCCCACAGGTTATGATGCTGCTCTAATGTCTCTAGGTTTTCACTGTTCTGAGAAAGAACTAGAACTTACGATCTGGGCACGTTTCCCAAAACACCCATGACTGTACCATGGCTTTCGAGGGGCTTTCTCATTAATGTAAAGACTTCAACACAGCCAGGTCACAAGCATCTGCCATCATTCGATAGATGCTATTTATAGAGGGCTATGGGGGATGACAAAAGAAAACATAGGAAACACATGGTTCTCGGCATTGGGATTTACGCTGAGGTTTAAGTAACATAGTTTAACTCACATACTACAAATAAAAAGGATGCAACATGAATGCCTATTTGCTAAAAATGAAGAAGTATAAAAATATACAACGGGTCTTGAATATACTTTCTTCTCTGTTCCCACCATCACATTCCCAAATTCTACTCATCGTCCCAAGCTCAGCTCAGATATATGTCCCCCATGAAATTCCTGGTTAACCTCTCTGATACTGTCCCCGTCTGTCCCCACCATCCTGTGGGTAGAACCACCTCCTCTGAACTCGCATAGAAGTTTATCTGTAGCTGGCCAATTATAATAAGGTCCTATGACCTACCATATATCAAGTGCCTAACTGCGCCAGGACCTTTTTATAGCCATTTGAAATTTTAAAACATTTCCTTCCAGATATGTAATGTATTATCCATAATTTAAAGATTTAGAAAACAAACTTGAATGCGACTGAGTATATTCACCAAAGCCAAAAGAGCTAATAGGTCATAGACCCTGAATTTGAACCCCAAGCCCATCAGATTCCAAAGCCTTTTGCTTTGCATTTTGCCATATCCCATAGTCAGCCACTCTCTGCCTCATGTGTACCTCTCCTACTAGGTGATAGGGTCTTTAAGAGCCAGATACACATGTGAGTCATCACACATTCACTTAAAGAGCTGTCTTAAGTAATCCCTGAAGTGTATGGTGAATGGGGCCCAGAGTAGATATTTAATAAATCCTTGTTGAATAAATAATAAAATGACAGAAAATCCACAGGAACAGATAGAAAGGGCAATTGTCATAGCATTGGCAACAAAAGATAGCACTAATATTTTTCTGGGCCTTTAATTACATAATGTCCTCCTTTTCACTCGGCCCAAGCTGATTCATCCGGATGAGGCACAGTTACTTTTTCATTAGCAGCCCCACCTCCATGCCCTGCCTAGAGCTTCCTGTGTGGTGCCAAATCCTGAGGCCCTCCAGGCAATGAGAGCAACAGGATGCATTTCTAAAGAAAACTAAATACATTACCATGCTCTGCAGCAACCTTCACTCTACAGGTTTCAAAGTCCCCCAAACAGCTAGATCAGGAAAAGATAGGCAAACCAAGAAAGGTGAGTATTTGGCCCCTGGCCATTTTTTCCATGGTCCAACAGTAACTTATGAATCTTAATCTAGATTTACTTTTTTCTTTTAAGGAATAAAGGACAAGTGGTCAGGAGCAGGTCCATAAATTTGCTCTGACGTTTATTAGATGGGGAATATTTTTGTCTGAGAGGTCAGCATAACTTGAAGAAAAAGACAAAAAACTCCCTGAGAGTGAACCACCACATTACCCCTGACATAACACAGGACTGCTGTCTACTGACAAGTGAGCCGCTTGCTATCACCTGCAGTTAGAACTCCTTAGAAGTCATCAAAATAGGTTAATTTTTCCCATTCGGCGTTATCATTGTACATATTTCACATCTCGTACAGATTCCACGGGGAAAGGGACATGCCCGGGACTATTAAGTAACGTAGCTAAATTCCTTAATGGTGAAAGAAAACTGACTGCATGCATAAACCATCTCATAGAAGGAATCACAGCACAGACGTGAGCTAAAGAAGAGGTTTAAAACACAAGAGGAAGCCCAGCAAACCGACTCCACTGCTTTATTTTGTGAAACCACCTGGTCTAACATTCAAGTTTTGCAAAAATGTCTTATTCAACCATTCATCTTTTTAAAAGCATTAATTGTATGTATAATGCGGTGCTATGAACTAGAAATACTATGATGAATAAGGCTTTGTCCCTGTTCTCCAGAAGTTTACAGTCTAGCAAAGTGAGACTGTCTAAGAAGAGAGTTCCCATACAGAGCGATAAGTACAGTAGCAGAACAATGTTCAGCTACATCTCACCGTTCAGTGGTAGAACTGGCTGCACAGCACAGGGTAACCTAAATTAATTAAAATAATGGTTTTCTCTGTGTGTACTCAGTGATTTCACCTACATTATCTGATTTCATCCTCAATTAATCCATCACGAGAAAATATTCTTTGCAGGAAAAAAACCTGAACTGACTATCGAGCCTATTCCTTTCAAGTCTATGTAAAAGAACACCTGGAATTTCACAGAAAATAAATTTTGGTACAGAAAGGAAACAGTTTATGACAAACTCAGATATTCCATGAGATAAACCATAGATTCTCCATAAAGGTTTCTTAATAAAGTAGTTTCCAGCCATTAAACAGGCCTAGTCTAAAACAGTAGACTCTATAGCTAACAAAATGACACTTTTTGCCTTTGATAGGAAATTTGTAAGAAAAGGTTAGAAAACAAATAAAAACAAAAAGTAATGTCTCTAGGACTTCAAGGGGAAGGAGACAGTTCCCTGCGTAAATTTGCCTGACAAGAAGAAATTCAACCAGTTCTCATCCGTACTTGATGAAGATAAAAGTAGAGCTGTTATTTTCAAAAGAAACCACTTATTCAAGATGATCAAGTGGAAGTAACATTCTAAGTCATTTGGGGAGATGTCGTGGACACCTTGGTGGGTTATGCATTGAGCAGCCACATTCTCCTTGCCCATATTTCTTCATGTTTGATACTTGGATTACCCCAGCAGGAAACGAGCAGTCTTTGAATGGAGGGTTTTGTTCAGAATTCTAATAGCTTCCAGCATGTGCCCCAGACCACAAGGAGTACACCAAATTTACTTAGACATCCAGGCCAGACGTGAAGAATTTCTCTGTCAGATCTAGTAAGCTGCACCAATTTAACATTTTGGCTTCTTGTGGGCAAAGAGAAGACAGCCAAACAGCACTGGTGCCGGGGGGCAATCTGGTGACATGTAGCAGTTCTTGAAAGAAAATTAATGAATACTACCAGTAACCTTTCTGCCCCTCTCTACTCTCCTCATTCAAGGGAGAAATGCAAAATTTCAGCAATTGGAGCAACTGCTGCTTCTTAAAACAGCTTCGAGTTTTTTTTTTTTTTTACTCTACCAGATTTGCCACATTTCATTGTTTGTTTTCAAATCGCCTCACTATGAAGTTTTTTGACTTAAAAGTAGCGCCATCATTTGTTTTATTCAACAATTTCATCCTTGTTAATCTAATAAATAAAAAAGTGCCAGTGGCAATTTACGAGTCAGTCACAAAAGCTAACTATGTACAGTCAAATCCAATAAAATATTTGTGCCTATTATGTGCCAGACACTGTACTAGGTATATAACACATATTAATGGTGATGATAACAATCAATAATATTATTATAATATATTATAACGAAAACAACAATAATAACAATCAACAATAATCATTTAGCAAGTGCTTACTGTGTGAAAAGCCAATGGAAAATGTATAAGCATGACTAATATCACTCCTCACAACTCTTTGAGCAACATATAATTATTATTTTCCCCTTTTATAGACGAGCAAAAGAGGATTCCAAGAAATTAAATCAACTTACCCAAAGTCACACAGTTTGTAAATGACAAAGCTAGGATCTGAATGCAAGCCTGTCTCCAGAGATAATGCCTTAATATTATCAAAGGAAATTAAACTGAAATAACAGTGAAAGTTTGTCATAGTGCAAAAGGATGAAATAGTAAAGTTTTCCAGATTACAGCAAAAGAGATAGGCTAGTTATATTACTCATCTAAACCAAAACTATAACAAAGCTACTCATAGAATTTTGTCACCTCTCTACTATCCGGACAGGCATAATACCCCTAAAAAGAATGATTTAGAGTAAGTAATCAACTATAACCAGAGACCAAGACGGAACAGGTGATACAAAATAACACAGCTATCAAAATGCTAACATCCTTAAAAATTTTACCTAGCAGATAGACTCAATTTCTGTGAACTGAGCTAAGTTGCCTTTCTATACATAAGTGTGTATGTGTGTGTGTGTGTGTGTGTGTGTGTGTGTGTGTGTGTGTGTGTATGTCCTGTTGGATTTCCTAGTTTTACCACTCTTTTCTTACATTAGTATATGGTAAAACATTTTTGCAAGGTTTTGAAAGGACCCATCTTAACAAAGAAAACATTCATAAAAATTAAATGAGAAACTGAACTCATGGATTGGATGAGTAATAAAAAGCTTATGAACATCTGATTTCTGAACAAAACCAGTAAGAAAAAGGTAAAATAAAACAAAATAAAAAACCTCAAAACATTGAGGTTTCCAAATTTCGAGAGGAAAAAATGATTGAAATTTTTGGAAAGTTTTGAGGAAAAAACTAAAAGGCACTGTCCAACTGTACCTCAGCAACAAAGTTCTAAGGGGCGGAGAGACATTTGGAAAGTCTGGTTCTTCTAGGTTCCCACAGCCACTCGATTATTCAATGGGTCCTTATGTCCAGACTTCCAGCTCCAGAACAGTAATCCAGATTAAGGGCTGACAGGGACCTGCACAGCTAGAATTCTCTTAATGACAGGGAAGGGGACCCCTCAGATAATGTGCAGGAAACTTGTAAGCTGCCTACCCTCACTGACACTGGAACAACACACATGGACACAGAAATGCAATTTGCACACAATTTCCAAGGGTTCATGAGTCACCTGAGACATGAAATCCAGACTGAGAACCCTCGTGCATAGTAAGAACCCTTACATTTGAGGGTCTGGCCAAGCATGAAGCATGTAAAATGACTGAAAAGCTTTCTTATTTTGGGGCTGCAAAACAGGTGAGTCTCTCCAGTTTCTCAGACATGAGCTGTGAGTGAGCAGCTTTCATCTAGTCAGTGGTCCAGCATGAAAAGCATGGCTGCCAGAGGCTGACTGCCTGAGTTCCAATCCTGCCTCTGTCTCTTAATTGTTGTGTAATCTTAAACAAGTTTAACTCATTCCTTTGTAACCCAGTTTCCTTATCTCTAAGATAGGGATTGATAATAACACCTACTTGAAAAATGTTTTAAAGATTAAATGAGTCTTTATATGGAAAGCACTTAGAACAACATCTATCAAGCACATAAGCAAACACTAAATAAATGTTAGCTATTATTATTCTATCGTCCTTTTTAGGGAAAGAGAAAGATGAACTAATAAATGTTCATATCAGAAAAGTACTGTGGGAGTACAGGACTGTGGAGAATAGTAGTTAATGCTGGCATTAATTTTATGCTCCATATTAAATCATCAGATGTCCATTCCCACTATCTTTACAAAGGTGACTCTTTGGTTAAACAAAGAAATACCACTATCTATGTTTCAATACAATGGTAGTGTTGGGAGTTAGAAAAAACAGTTAACCTGTGACATTTATTATAAATAATAATTAAGAAAAATATGCCATCAGACTAAGAGTTTTCCTTTATTTCAGCTTGTGAAAGCTTGGCCAGCATCCACAGATGGTGACAAATTAGAAGAGACCTAGTGATCGTGATCCTGGAACTCTAGTCTAGTCCTCTCACTGGGCAACTGGGAAAGCTAAAACCAGAGACGTGTGTAACTTACCCAGACAGACCCTGTGAGTACATAGCAGAGCCAAGAACTCAGATTCTTGATTGTTTGCTCGTCTGCTTCCTTCCACTAGACTGTCAACCCATGGAGACCATAAATTAGTCATATATATCTTCCTACCTTCATACCAGCCCAGGTCATATAAACACAGAAGGCAACAATAAATGAGGGTAAAAAGAACCAAAGCAATGCAGTGTTCTCTATTTCTTCTAAGGTAATATTTTAACTCTAAAAAGGAGATAGTTATCTCATTCACCAAAAAGATGATGGAAGTGAGAAAGTAAAGCAGACATGAAACCTGAGCATTCTGTTGGTCTGTAAGTCAGGAGATCGGAGCTCTTGTCCCACCTTCTATCCTAACTTGCTTTGCAACATTGGACAGAACTTTACTTTTTTAAAGGAAGATGGGGAGACAAGATGCTATCCTTGACAGAGCTAAAAGGAATCAAATTTTATGAGGTCACAAAATAGAATTAAATAATAAATGCTATACTTAATCATAAGTTGATTATGTTTGTATTATGCTTGATAATTCTTAAGTCTTCTTTGTACATTAGCACTTAATCCTCAGGGTAATCTTGAAGTAAATTAGGAAATACAGCCTTATTTTACAGATTATGATGCTGAGGCACAGAGGGGCCACATGTTTGTATCAGAATTAAATGACAACTACCACCTACACCAAGAAATGGAATTGGCACTAAGAAAGAAAAAGACATGCTCAATAGCAGATGAAGTTCCCAAGAAGAGGCAGCACATAGCTTCAAGGTGAAATTAGCAAGGAGCCAAAAAGCCTAGCATCACTCCCTAACTGCCAGCTTTCTTTACTTAAAATTCTACTTTCAAAGATACGCTTCTCCCACAGTCACAAGAAGATCAGATGAGTTACGGGAGATATAAAGTCAAGACACTTGGCAAATGGATCAGACACACAGAGAGAAAAAAGCTTCTTGAAATATCCGCTTCCCATTGTAAAGCAAAATGTATTTCTAAGCATTTCATTAAGACTTCATAGGATGAAAGGTACTGAAATGCAAAAAATGATAATAAATGAAAATTATGTGATACCATTTACTGCTTAAGCTGAATTAAATTGTCATTAATATTCAATTTCTTTATAGAATATATTATTTTAAAATTTTGTTTTAGTAAACCTCAGTAAATACATAAAAAAAAAAAATCAACCCTAGACTTGTCAGGAAGGGCCACTCTGCCTCCAAAGCCTCGTATTGTCACAGGAGGCCCAAGACTGACCTCCTGGCTAACTGGAAAAGACATCTGTCTCTCAAGATTTCCCTCAAATCTTTTGAGCACCCTCTCAACATCCCACTAGTATTCCTCTTTACTGATGAGGGCCATCAGCTCAAAGTAAAATTCCAAACTATATTTTCCACGTTTCCTACAGCAAGACAATCAGAAGCTCCTCTGCAAAACATGGACACGGAAAAAGGAGTCAAGTGAAGCAGAAACTACTTTCTAGGAGACAATCTTCCAGCAAGCCTAACGGTAAAGGGAGCTCAGGCGGGGTTTCTGATATTGTCTTCCTGAGAACAGTCAGGAAATGGTGGACGACAGTATAGTGATATTTTCTCCAATGCTGTCTCATAGTGAAACTGGCATTGTTGCACAGTCCTTGGCTATGTAACATCCAAACCGGGCTTTCTGGCCCTCCCAAAGATTCCATGCCCATGCAGGCTAGAACAGAGCAATATCCGAAAGCAAAGAGAAAGACAGGAAATCCAAAAGAAAGTCAAAAGACTGATTATTAGAAAATATTATCCTCAATTTGCATATGCAGCATTTAATTAGTTTTGCCCCAAACTCAAGAGAACCATAAAGATAAAAGTCCTGGCAGCCACATCTCCGTGTGCAGCTTTGTTTCATCACAAAGTTTTAATAATGTCCTCGTTCTGCTTTGAAATACTGGAGGAAAGTGGGGGAAGGATGAAAGTTCCTGTTCTCAACAGGCCCAGACTCCTGAAGAGCTGCGCTCTTCCCTGGAGTAAAACTCTTTTCCAAAGAGAAAAGAAAAAGTCTTTTATTTTCTGGCAAAGCCATTTGCAAGACAACCTAACCTAATTCACTCAAAACTTCAGCAGGCAAAAGAGAATTTTTTGGTCACGACCAACTTTATATGTTAAAATAAGAGAAAAGATGATAGAAGGACACATTCTTTTTTAAACTTTAAATATTACTCACCCTCCTATCTGTTCATCATTATTATAAGGGATGTCCACGTATTCGAGTAATTTGTCATCTCTATTTCTTTTGCTCAAAAACACTATCAGCTAAGCAGAACCTTTTCAAATGTTGTCATCCACCAGATCGTACCCTTCAATTCTTTTTAACTTCTTTCCAACTTTCCAATACAGACTCATTAACTAGATTGCCTCTCTAACTGCTATTTTATATTGTTGTAACTTCCCACATTTTACGATATTATTCTATTAAGCATTTCCCTTTAGAGACAGCAGAGTTGCCCACCTTGCCACATACAAAATCCAAAACCAATCAAACCCAATAAAGTATTATTGAACAGCTACAATGTATATTACTCAGTTTTAGACACTGTGATGATTAAAGGCCTGAATTTTTTATTAATAATAATAATAATAATAATAGCTATTTGCTCTGACCTTGTATGCCAGGGATCTTAACGTGTTTGTACGTGTGACATAGCATGATACTACATGATGAAGAAAAATATGGCTTGTGCTCTCTTATAGGCCTGAGTTTAGCTCAAAGCTTTACCTCTTAGATCATTTTCTTAACCCTTCTGTGCCCTGGATTCCTCGGGTCTTACATATTTCTGAATCCCTAGACCTGGAGCACCTGCAGAGTGAACATTTGTTGAATGACTAAAGTGATTCGAATAAAGAATAATAGCTAAATACTCCACAGAATGAGCATAAACTACGTGCTGGGCATCATTCTAAGGAATCGACATATACCAACATCGATTTTAATGTTTAATTTAAAAAACCAAATAGGCTTTATAGAATGATTCAAGATGTCGAGGGAGAGGAAATGGCATATCCTCAATGAAGAGCAGCTACTTCAGGTGGGCTTTAAAGGACAGAAAGGATTCTATAGAATTTGTAGAGGCAGTGGAGAGCATCTGGACAAAGGGAGTCACATGGGCAATGGCCAAGAGGTGTGAGTGATGAGCCTAGCATAATCAGTGGCGTGAGAAGAGCGAGGCTTGGTCAGAAGGTGTCTATGGAGGAGTATAAAGAAATGTGATTAGATAGCTAGAGTAAGGCCGGTGCAAGCAGGACCTCAAAGACCACAATGAGTATGAGATTAGCCTTGATTACACCAAAATGAGAGAAGCTAATGAAGGAAGCCTTTGGTAGCAGGAAGGCACATAGCATTTTGCTCCAAGTCTTTAACAAAACAGACAAATGTCGCAGAGAAAATGAACTTGAAGCTGGGGAGGCAGAGAAGCATTGTCAAAGCATCCCAAAGACAGAATATGGGGATCCTCATCTTACTAGGGCCTGCTATTGACTAGGATAAAGGCAACTGGCCTCCTTAAGATCACTTGGTACCGAAACCCCTAGCCAAACAGGGAAAAAAAAGTCAGAGGGCCCTCATACAACAGTGCTGGACACGGACAGTGGATTGGTTGAGTGCCCTTCAAAAGAGCACCCAACCCAGGGAGCTACTGAAGATGAAATTCCATCCAGGAATCCTCCAGCCACACTGCGCATAGTGGCATGGAATGCCAGTCATGCAATCAAAGGGCAGGCATGCACATTTTCAAATTCATACAAAGGCATCAGAAGGCCTTTGGCTATCCTAACAAACACGGTCTGATTTCGTATCAATTATCCCATCTCACATCCACGGACTACCAACCTGGAGACTTTTAAACCAGTAACTACATAAATATATGTAGTTGATTTATTCACTCATACATTCACACATTTACACTTTTCTTTATGTACAGAGTGCTGCACTCATTACAGTGGGAGATAACAGAGCTTATCATTTAATAAACGTAATTACAAGTATCATAAACAATACAGCAAAAGAGAATAAATATCTTAAATTAGCATCAAGAAACATGTTACCTAGGTCACAGTCAGGGCAGAGAAGAAAAAAGTACAATACTCTCATCTGGACAAGACAAAAGGAAGAAAACGACCCTATCATCAGATTTAAATACAAAGTACACTTGAAAGTTAAACTCAAGTAGTAGTTTTGGAGGCAACATAGTTTACTCTTTAAAGCAAAAAGTCAGATTTTAAGAACTAGCAAGATCTAATCTTGGTTTAGCCACAGAATCACTGTGCCATTCTAGGAAAATGTGCAAAATATACCCAGTCTTCATTTGTGCATCAGGAAAAGGTTTAATCAATAACTGAGAGATGGAATGAGAAATCGCTTAGCTAATGTAGTGTTCCTGTTAATTAAAGCCACCCCTTGCCTTGGCCATGGATTAGAAGGAGGAAGAACAGAGATGGCTTTAAACAACTAGATCACCAGGCAAGAGCAGTAAAAACAATGAAAAGCAGAAGACTGTACTTTAAGTCAAGAGAACACCATTTTAGGGAAATACGCATTTGGCCTAAAAGCAAAGGAACACATATTAAATCTCAAAGGAAAAGCTGATAAGTGAGAGATAACAGAGTAACTCCACCTGTCTGAATAATGGTAGCCAATATGTACAGTTCAAATTCAGAGGCAGATAACTACCTTTTAAATCAGGTTGAGTAAAGCTTGTGTGGAGGAGGGGAGCGCAGGCACTCTTATACCTTTGATGGAAGAACAATCCTCTCCTCTATGAGGCAAGGTCGTCCTCTTAGATAGAGCACGTGGCTTGGGGAGGTTCGCACAAGGAGTGGTGAGGGAGGAAGGGGACACACGCCTAGCCAGCCTCATATGTGGGACATAAAACTGAAAGCGACAAACATGACAAACAAACAGAAACTCGTGGACACGGACAGTGGATTAGTGGTTACCGGAGGGAAGCCAGGGAGCGGGGAGGGAGATGGGGTGAAAGGAGTCAAATTATTTGGTGACAGAAGGATATCTAACTTTGGGTGGTGACCACGCAATATAATATATATATGACATATTGTTGAATTGTACACTTGAAACTTATTTGATTTTATTAACCAGTGTCATCCCAATAATTTTAATAATAATAAAAATATAGAATGGACAATTACATACATACATACATACATACATACATACATACATAAATGAGGCTGAGGAGGAAGGAGAGGGGTTTTCTGTGTGCCTGGAATTATGGTAGACAACTTACATTTATTACTTCATTTAATCCTCACAGCAAACTGCCAAGTTAGATCTCACTATCCCTACTGCACAGAAAAAAAGAAAAACACTGAATCTAGAAGAACATAAGTCTCAAGTCACTGCCATCACATCAACTGTGCAATGGGGTGGGAGTGGGGGGAGACTCCAGAGGCACCTTTGGTAACCAAGAGCTGCTGAGGAAACAGAACAAGATATTCTTAAGAGGCTTACCAAATATGGTTCATTCTACCAACTCTAAAAGATCCAAATATAGTATGGACTTGCACTTGACCGTGGCCCCCATGGCACATATCCACTGTCAATTGTCTCTAGTTGATAAGAATGCACAGACTCACAGCTATTTGCAGACCAGCTACAGTCTACGTGGATAACAGATATCCAAGTACATCCAACATGGAAAAGACACTTGAGATAAGAACACCACCTCAGCAAATTTCAGACTTGGGAATCACCACACCTGAGGCTCAAACATAAATGAGTCACCTAACCTCGGTCTTCATTTTGTTTATTTATAGTATGATTATTCTATTCTTAGTTCCTTACTTTCACATTTTACATCAAACATTAATTAGGTGGCTTTTATTAACCATATTAACCACCTTCTAATGAGAGCCAACAAAAAATAAATAAACAGATAAAAACCAGGTCTAAGCGGTCAAAAACAATGATTATCTAAAAATTTAAAATAGGTTTCTATTGCATACATAAAAATACACATTTACTCTTTTCTGTGGGGAAAAAAAAAAAGCTCTGAAAGTTGTTCATAAACTGATACTTGGAAAATTGAATCTTATTTCTTCATTCATTTATTCATTCATTCATTCATTCAACGGATGCTATCAAGCAGCTGTTAAATGCCTGGGACTATTTTAGGTGTTGGAAATCCAGAGATAAAAGATATTCCCTGCCCTCAAGGAAATAAAATCTCATGGGGGAAGACAGAGTATAAAACTGCAATAACAATTCAGGGAGATGAGTGCTGTGCTGATGAGTGCAGGTACACAATAGGAACACGGAGGAAGTGCTCCTCTCCCAGTCTCATATAGTCAGAGATGGTGAGTTTGGAAGTTAGGGAAGGAGGATAATTCTAGATAGAAAAAAATAAATGGATCACCTCCACATGTGGCCAAGATGGAGTAATGGGGACGGCTGTTAATATGTGTATAAGGGGCAAAGATAGGCAGTAATCTCAAAAAGGAAACATAAAGTGAGTCCCTGAGTCCCCCAGCTTACTACCTGAGAGAGTTCCAGGTCAAGGTGTGTGGGAACAGGAGAAACTACAGTGAACTTCCTGAGTTGTGTAAATGGAGCTAACAATCCAGGGAGACCAAGGCAACTAGAGTTTGCAAGACAGAATACCAGAGCCAAATATTTGGAGACTGTATAGATTTAAGAGATTGGATTTTTATATTTTTACCAATAAATAAAAGTGTTCATTGGTCCCCCCCCCCAAAAAAAAAAAAAAAAAAAAGACAAATACCATAGAAGGGAGACACACAAGGAGTCTTCTTCGATATTTGATAAAATACTGATCAGTGCATGCATGTGAGGCAAATACCCAAGAATGCAGAAAAAAATATCATGATTCCCCAGGTGTTGGATAGAGTAGACAGAAGGAACTTGCCTCTGTCATGGGAAGTAATTAGCCCTAGACTGAGCACCATACCAGTCCTGTCTAACAAATCTTAAAAGCAAGACCCAAAAGAATAGAACTGCTTCTAAGCAACCTAACTACATCCCAGAACAAAGAACATTTACAGAGATACAAAAATATCCAGCAACCAACAAAGTAAAATTCACGATATCTGGCATCCAATCAAAAATTACCAGGCATAGAAAAAGGCAGGAAAATATGACACCTAATGAAGAGAAAAATCAACCGAAACTGATACATACAGGTGTTAGATAGAATTAGCAGATACGGACCTTAAAACAGTCCTTATAACTATATTCTATATGTATGAATAAGATATTAAAGATATAAAAAAATCCAAACCAAAAATCTAGAAGTGAAATCTACAATGTATGAGGTGAAAAATACACTGGATTAGATTTACATCAGATTAGATATGGCAGAATATAAAGATTAGTGAACTGGAAAACACGAAAATCGAAACTATCCAAAATGAAAAAGAAAATAAAATTTTAAACATAAAATATTAATATTTAATTATATTATTAATAAAATATTGTATTAAGTATTATTAACTTTTAATATTTATCCTTGTCCTCAAATAATTTCCAACCTATATGTGAAAATAAATTGCAATAAAAAAGAAATAAAGTTGTAAAATATTTGAAAACCAGAAAATGTTATAAAACAAAAAAATATCATGAGGCATTAACTAATTACCAAAAAATAACACACTCAACTTTTAGAGGAGAGGAAGAGATTATTTCAGGCTGAGAGATAAGGTTAAGAATAGTCAAAGAGGAAACATTTGAACTGTCTATTTCACGAATAGATATTTTCATACAACTTAAGGCATTGCTCATTAGTATATATTTAGAAATGCAATTTTTTCCTTTTCCTTATTCACTTCTCATTTATTGAGCGGCATCTACCTGTCAGATACTAGCTAAGCACAGACACGTTCTGTCTCTACCCCTGACGACTTCATAATCCAGAGAAGGGAAAACAGAAATGACCATTGGCCACGCTGCAAGACACAATCTAAAGGATATATGTTCAAGTGTTGTGAGAAGGGATAGCTATCTCTGCTAGGGAAAGGAAGCAAACAGAAAAGAAACTCACAAGATATATAACTGCCACCTATTTCTAAAATATCCATCCTGTCCTGCTTCCAGATTTGGCTGCCATAAAGAGCTACTGAAAAATCAGCAGGACAATCCACCATGGAAAGAAACAGGAAGCCAAGAAGTTTTTCACTAGATTTCTATTCACTCATCCATGTGAGGAAGAAGTCAGGAACCTCCTCCTTTCAGGTAATCAGCCATGCCTAAATGATGCTAAGATTTAGATAAGCTCTGACAAGTTTGTAAAAGAATGACTTAAATAGATGGGCAGCAGGAGAGCGATATGTCATATATTCTTAGATAAAGCCTCAGGGAGTAAAAAATCAAAGCAAGAGATTGGCATGAGGTTGGTTATCTGATATTTGCATGAACGAACAAAGGCGTTTTATTTGTCCTGTAGCTAGCTAGCAGTCATTATACACTATGCATTACGCAAAGCTAGAAAGAAGAAGTTTCATGATGACTGAGTTCCACATTCACATTTTACAGATGGGAACACTGAGACCTGGAGAGAATAAGAGGCTGGACCGAGACTGCAGGTAGGGATAAGGGCAGTGCCAGTTAAAATTTCTATCACCCCACCTCCGGGAAGTTGGCGATCTTTACATTAAACACGTTGCCTTTACCTATTTCCTGGAGTAAACTAATTTGTGCTATGATTTTAATAGAGAATGATGCTAACATAGGAAAGGTATGGCTGGATGTGGAAATAGATGCTTTATAATAAGCCTTGGTTTAATATTTTTGCTGAGAGTGAGTGTCTCACTAAGAAAACCTCATACCGGGAAAATTTTTCATTTGTGTTCTATTTACAGTGAAAGATTCCTTAATGTGTCCCCAGTTCATTGTTTAATGTTCAGTTCCTTAATGTGTCCCCAGTGCATTGTTTAAGTCTATTTTGCTGAAAAAAAAGAAACAAGGCATAGGAGTAAGGCATGAGCTAGGACTATCGCTCTGCCACACACAAGATAAATGATCTTGGGCAGGATATTTAACTTCTCAGTTTCTCACCTATAAAAGGAAGCTAAAGATAGTACCTATTTCCTACGTTTTTCCTACATGAGATAAATAATTACAAAAGCACGTTGCCAGGCACATCATAGGAGTTCAAAAAACAAACACTAGAAGCAGATGTTGCTGCAGCTGGTGACTGTGATGGTAGGTGAAGGGGTTGTTAGTTGTTACTATTATTAAATCTTGGTGTTAATCCATACTGGACATCTTTCTCCGTTTGGGCTCTGGAAGAAAACTCAGGTACATATATGCCAGACACTGACAACATTACATTTTATTCTTAGAATTCCTCTCCTTAAAAGCTTGTGTTTTTCCATATATGTAAACCTTACTCAACATTGTCACAATTATTTATCTCATAATAATAATTGCTACTCTTCTAACTTCTTTGCTACCTCATGCTGTAAACACTGGGCCATAGAGTGTGGTAATAAAATATAAGAGTATCACAGTTTCTCCATCTCTGCAATGTCCTCACATAAAAGCTGGGCTCTATTACAAGTGTCAGTCTGAGTTTCCCCTGGTTAAAGTATGTAGTAATACCAAACTGTCATGCTCCAGATTTGTCCTAAAAGTGGGATGTGAATCCAACAACTACACTCTCCCAGTGAAAACGATCTGGTTCATTTTTGAATTTTTTCCCTTCCATCAATACCCAAAGGAACTGGTTTGCATTAGTGAGTAAGTGCCTACAAAGGTTTCTTCCTCTTCTGGACAATTAATTTATATCATATAAGACAAATATTGGCACATCTGGACAAACTCAGCATGAGTCTAAAAACCATGAAATTTCTCAAGGCATTTGTGAATAAAAACACCTCTCCAAGCTTTTCAGAAATGACAGACTGGGGGAGGGGGGGCGGGGAAGCAGGGGGTGGTAGAAAAATGAACACGATAACCCTCTTCAGTGGTCTGAAGGGCTGTCATGTGTAAGAGGGAGTAGACTGCTGACGCTGAGTGCTCAGGAGGGCAGAATGAGAACAAACGTGTGGAAAAGTTACAGGGGGGCAGCTTTCAGCTCTATATAAGGAGAGCTTCCCAGGGCAAGGGTGTGCACACATGCATGCCTCAGGGGGTGGGGAGGGAATCCAGGCGAGTTGCTTAACCTAAACCCTCAACTATCAATCAGAATATAAATTATTCCTATGGTCCATGGTTATCCCAACATTGAAAGAAAATAGAGATATTTGACGCTCAATATGTGGTAGGCAGTGTGATTATTTCCATTTTTATTGTCACCTCTGACAAACAGAAGGAGTTTGTCACTAACCTTTGGAATAGGATAATCTATGTGACCTAATGGTTAAAATTTCTCTAGTTCTGCTTTCTACCTACCTCCTCTTTTGGTCTTAAAACCTCCTGAGAGAAGCTCAAGTTGTTCTACACTCAGCTCTACCACTGCTTTTATGTAAGATGCCTGGCTAGTTGTTTACCATCTTCCCTGGATCTTTCCAACAACACATAAAGAGAGACACTTATCATCCACCGACTTCAACCCAGGAAAGGATTATGAGAATAATCTAAGAAATTATCACAAATCATTTTTTATGTACAGGTGTTCCCCACTTTTCCCAACACATGTTTTGTGTAAATCACATTCTTTTTTTATACTAAATGAGCTTATAATTGTTTGCATATGTTTATTATTTTATTTTATTCCAAGAATATTATTATATGACCATTAAAGAAAGTTTGGAAAACAGGAAAATGGGGCAATGAGGAGGATAATCACTCATAGTCTATACACTATGGTTTATTCTCTATTGTCTTTTTGCATGAGTGATAGTGATTTTTCTACATAATTTGAATTTAGATTACAATTTCAAGGTAACTTTTTAACATTTTTAACTGCTCTTCACTTAGCAATGGCTCCTCAATTAAGTCCCTTTGCTTTCAAGACAAACTGAGTATTAGTATTTTGAAAATATTCTAAAGAACCAAGGGATGTTACTATTTAGAAACATGAAATTTTGAAATAAAAAAAAAATCAGCACTTAAAGAAAGAATGAGCATGACAACACCCCGTTTTACAGATGAGGACTCTAAATCCCAAAGAGACAAGCTGTTCTCTGCTAGAACAGAGACCTTGGTCTCTTCCAATGAAGCCACTATAAATCAGGCCACAGTGACCACTACTACCCACTCCCAACATAGGTCCTACGAGTTTGGATTTTGTACCTTCGCTTTCTTTAGAAGGTCCATAAGAACATGTTCTATGTACAATGGAAGCATAGCAAACTAAGTCCAAAGTACGCTTCGGTAAGGATGACCCTACCCAACCAGAACTTCACACCTACCCTACAATACAACTAGAACAGGAGGAGAAGGAGAAATCTCCAGTCTTTGTTCAACCTATTTACTCAACTTTTGATATATCTTTATATATTCAAATTATGATAGTTTATTTCATACCCTTGAATAAGCAAAAACTACAGATACTTCCAATACCAAGAATTAGAAAAGATGAGGAATAAGAACTCAGATACCATAGGCAGGAGATCACATTGGCACAAGGCATGTGGAACGCGATTCAGGAACATCCAGGTAAGCCAAAGACACGCAGACTCCATCATATCCCTCGGTATGTAGCCTAGAGAAATTTTCCCGCATGTTCACAAAAGGCAGGTCAAAATTTTTCACAGCAATATTATTTACAATACAGAAAAAAAAAAACAAAAACAGGAGAATGAGTACATTAATGGTGAAATGGTCACAAAATAAAATAGTTACTGTACAGCAGCTAAAATAACTTCCTAAATTAACATGCAGTTCCTAAATGTACAATGTTAAACATCAAAAGCATAATGTTGAACAAAAAGAGCAAGCTGTGGAAGCTCAAGTAAAGCAAGTTACCACTTACATATGATGCTTTAAAATCAGCAAAGCTATACCATCTATCAATTGTAGCTTGAAACATACATAGCAAAAGTAGAAAAGCATACAAGGGAATGAAAGACATTAAATTTAGCTGAGAGATTATCTATGGAGAAAAAAAGAAACAGGATTTAGGACAGGTGTATGAGGGCTTCAATTTTACCTGTTTTATTTCCTTTAAAAAAGTCTGAAGTAAATACGGCAAAATGTATCTGAAAAGAAATTTGTCTCTCTTTTTATTTGAAAATTAAAAAAAAAAAAAAGTATGGTGCCTTAGTCATAGGTTGGTCTGGATATCCAGGAGTCTGAACAGGGAGGAATAACAATGATCCACCAATATTCCTTGCATTTTAACAAGCCTAATGGCCACCACAATCCCTTTGTACTCCCATGCCCCAGCACAGTGTCTCAACAAAAGTAAATACAGGCTAAATGATGAATAAACAAATGAATGAACTAATGAACAAATAAATGACCAATGGATCTGAATGAGTGGTTCTATGTCTTTGATCAATAAAAATGGAAAAACAAATAATTATTGTTAGCAATTTGGAATCAAAACTCTTTCTAAACAAGGGTTCATGGAGAGCTCTCCGTAAAGGCATCATTAATAGGAAAAAAAATTGAAAACAAGTCAACAAAGTAACTTTTGAAGATTTTTCTATCCCTAAAATTCAATGCTTTTTTTCTCATGTAAGAGGCAGGCACAGCACACTAATCACATTCTATCCACCTAAAGAAGCAGGAGTTCATTGCCATAACAACAGATGCCAGGATATGGACAATAGCCTGAAATATAAAAAAGTCTTAGGGTAAATAAGTCAACTAAAATGCTCTTCTGAGCCTCATGTGACACCAGGAATTCTCAGCATTTCTCTCCCTTGTTTACCAGGTGCATTGGGATTCTAAATCATTCCATCTTCATGAATATAAGCTGTTCCCAAACTCTCCTAAAAATCCTAGAATGTAATAAAAAATAGCCAGTGTGATCGCCTTGATTTCAAGTTCCTGACCATCATATGGGAGTATACAGACTCAGTGCAGTCGAACAGAAATCCAGTACCATACATTTTTTGTCTTTTTTTCCCCACAAAAATTCAAGTCAATTTAAAAAGAACCAAAATAAGACACATGATACATTCACCCAAGCCTAGGAATTAAGTCCAAAAAAGCAGTTTCAAATAATGTAAGCAAAGAGAATCATTTTAGAAAGTACCACAGACCTCCACTATCTGAAATGAGGTGGGTGATTTTTACCTTCTTCTTTGTTATTAAAATATTAATTTACTTTTAAATATAATCCTGGAGCTTCCTTCAAAATACCCTCTCCATGAAGAGGCGGGGAGGGTGGGAGTGTATATTTATAATGTCCCTTTAAAGTTTAACAAAAGGATTCAAACGGAGTTACCTTCCCTCTGCAAAAGTCTTTTTTCAAATGTGTAACAGGATCTTACTGCAGTCACTAGGTCTGCTCTCCACACAAAGAAAAGCTGGAAAACATTTGCGTTATGCTTCTGGAGTTAAAAATGAAGAAGCTTTTTCCTTTCCATCAGTTCTTTTTTATTAATAAGGTGGTCACACTAAGCCAGAAATTATAACCATCTGCTTTAGCCATTAAATGCAGATTCAAAGGCCTAATGATAAAGTGACCTCTTTATTAATAACAGAAAGCGACAAGTGGCATTTTCTCAGAGCATACAAGGAAATAAATCAATCCATAAGTTCAAGTTGATAGTCTACCTCAGCAATATCGCCGCTTAAGTTTTCTATTTGGCCTTCATGGTCTTAGCAGCTACGTAAATAAAATGGGAGCTCTGAAAGTACCTTCTCCATGAGTTTTGTTTGCTTCTGCTGTTGATGAGATGCCTCTTACCACCTCACATAATTTGAAGACGCTCTCTTTTATTTCTCCCTGTCACAAAAGAATCATGACATACATCATCCAACCAATGAGTAGACACATGGGACTTATTTGCGCAATGAGTATGTCTGAATCAAGGCCTGAAACAAAGGTGTGGGAGAAAGCCACCGATCTGTAGGAAGAAACAATAGTAGAATCATGGCAGCAGTATTTTAATATTGCAGGAACGTAGCTCCATGTTTTCCTTATTTCATACGTAAGAATTTTAATTATCAAGTTGCTAAATTATGGCGGCTTTCAGTGGAAGTGGGTTTCACCGACCCAGCCTTGAAGGGCAGACAGAAGCTCTTTGTTGTGCTGCCAGATGCATGGAGACTCCGGCATGGCAACATCCACGTCCCTTGTGTCGGATCCTTCTAGCAGGAAGCCTCCACTACCACCTCAAGCACAGGAATCTCTGGGATATGAATCTCTCTGGCCCTTGTCTAAGGAGCTTTAGTACTGGAAGGACCAGAAAGACCTCTTTATAAACCTCATCTTTCTCCTAACTCAATCCATAGGTTTGAACCCTGAAAAACAGCGAAAGGCTGAATTGGTACTACTGAGCTAGGTCATGAAGGATGAGTAGGAGTCCTTGGGTAGCATATTTTGTGAAGGATGTTGAAATCACTGTCTACCACCACAGAGGGGATTCTGCAAGTACTGTCTTCCCCAAAAGTTGAAATCCTCTGAAGATTCATAACCCCAGAGCAGGCACCCGGCACCTCTAACCTACCAGCACCTCTTGCCCCATTCCCTTTCTCCTTCCCTCCTGGGCTTCCGCTCAAGGATTCCCTCACTCCTGCCACACTGGAAAAGGCAGTCTCGTCTATCGAGGTAGAAAAAAGGTCTCCACAGGGCTGAGGAGGAAGAGGTGAGAACACCAGACTGAGAGTTCAGCCAGAGATCCTTGGGAGTCAACCTGAAGGGGACACCAGGGAAGTCAGCTCGACTATACTCTCATCAAAAGAAATTTCCTTTTCTATGACCAGAACTAAACATGCACCACAGCGCGAGGAGTGTGAGAGGCCACTCCCATATCAGCCAAATCCCACAGATCCACCCTAGAGACTGCTAGGTCCAGGCCTCATCTCAAGTCACCCTCCTGGGTCTGAGGTCAAGGATCCAGTAGGCTTCTTGCTCTGCAGTCACAAGCTCTGTGACATTAGGAGTGTTACTTAACTTCTCAGGGCCTCACTATTCTTCCCCGTAAAATAAGAAAGCAGAGCCAGCTCGTGTCAAAAGTCCCTTGCAGCCTTGGCATTCTATAATTTTCTATCACTTCCTTTATCTGTTGCCTCAGTTTCCTCAAGCATAAAATCATGCAGTTGGAGTAGATGATTTTAAGGTCCTGTCTAGCACTGAGGCTCTATGATTCAACTGATGAATCCAGATCATAAGCAAGGATTATTCTATTAATCTCAGTGGCCTTTTCTTTGCCAAATAATGATAGGAATGTGCTCCAGCTGAATGCCCCCATCCCAGCTACCAGTACATCTGGTTGGGAAACATACAGCTACTTCTATCCCCCCGCTTGCCAACATAGAAATCTTCAAACAAAGACGGGATGATTAATAGCATCTTTAATAGAGCCCCCACCTTGACATTAAATCTTGGGCTGAGGTTATCAAAAACAGCAAACACACAAAGAACTTACTCACAGCCTTGAGAGCAAGCCAGAAAGAGAGCCAGAGACTGTGCAGGTGGCTGGAAGGAAAACTGACATGAATTACAAAGAAAAGGTGCATTGAGTTAATAGAATATAATTCTGGTATTGAGGGTGGGGGTTGAAAACAGATGTGAGGGGTAGTCCACCTCAGCACTGTGAGGAAAGAAAGCCCGAATCACAACTTCGCCGCCCCCCGCTCCTTCTCTCTCTCTCATGCACACACACACACTCAGGTAAAGCATATGAAATTCACTATGTTGGCCCAGGGGTGTGGGTTATGGTGCCCTTAGAGAGACACTGTAGAGACAAAAGCTGATTAGACACAGCCCCTAATAGCCAGTATTCCATAAGGAGTTTGAAAGTAAGTAAATAGTGTAAGGTGGGGTGGCAGTTTTACACACTGGAGAGGTTGTTGGGCATAAAGACTGTAAGATCAAGTTCCACCTCTGTGAACTATTATAGTTATTAACCCTCTAGACCAAATTCTTCATCTATAAAATGGATACTACAAATATTCAGGACATCTCAAATAATCAGAAAAGAGGTTTTTAAAGTGTGTAAAACACACACAGCTATTTGGGACATGGCAGACACTCAAAAAAACTGGAACTTATTATCAAGATGTGTACAGGTATCAAAGATCAGAACACAATAAGGGGTCAAATAGAAGGGAGACAAATAGAAGTCAAGAAAGGACAGGTAATGAAAACAAGATAAAAGGGTGGGTCAAGGGCTGAAACAGCAGGCTACAAGAAATTCTGTAGCACCATCACTTTTAATAAACATCTATTGATGTTAAGGAGAAAAAAGCAGATCGTCAGTTGATTGGTAAAATATGACCACTTTATGATGAGAGAGAACGAAGTAGAGAGAGAAGCAATAACAAAGCAAATAGAATCTGGAGACATACTCTGAATATTAAAAGTAGTTATCACTAAGTTTGAATACTGGGTTATTTCGGGTTGGTTGTTTTTTTGTTTTTTGTTTTTTGTTTTTTTTTTGACTGTTGCTTTATCTTTATTTTCCAAATAGTTTTTAATGTATGTAGAAACTTCTGTTTTTCTTATTTCAAAAGTAATGAAAATTGTAGGTTAAATATTTAATAACACTCACTGAGAAGCTGCTATATTAGGGAACCGGAAGTCCTGTAGAGCTCACTGGCATTCTGAGATTATGGCTGTGTTCTAATTATTCAAAAGTTACCACATAAACAGAGAATCCTAGTCAGTCAACAAATGTATGTGGAGGGCTTTCTTCATTCAAAAGCACAATATTGAACATTTCAGGGGAAAATATATATATATTTTCCAAAGAGCCTCAGTATCATTAGGAAACTAAATATGCTCACATAAAATTATAACTCACAATGCAGGGTGCACCAGCGGGACAGTAAATTCAAGCAGGGTGATTTGAGCCAGGACTTGAAGACCTGGGGGACTTCAGAAAGGGGATCAAGTCACTTTCTGTTGCAGAGACGATTTAATTAAAAAGTTCCATTCTACCCACTCCACCAGGTAACAGAGAATTCATTGTATTCTGAGGAATTGAAAATCTTACAAGAAGGCAGATTGCATGACCTCTCATTTGCAATAGCTTCTTTTAGGAAAGGGAATAATTAGAATCACATAGAAAGGCTGCTCGCTTTCATTCAATAGATAACTTTAAACAGACTTCCAAACCACATGAACCACACTGAACAAGCACACTCCCTGCACTGGACTCCTTTAGGGCCTAATTTTCACCTCAGCCCAACACTTCCTCAGATTCCCTTCACTGTAATCAAACTACTTAACTGCCTTCCACCCTTCATCTGCAGCCTCCAAATACCCCAGTAGACTGTGAACTCCTTTTATTCTTCCATGTATTCAACATTTTTTCAACACGTGCTATGTTCAACACAAAGATAAATAATACAGCCCCATCCATCCTCACAGAGTTCATAGTCTTAGCAGCAATAACTGACTCATTAACAGATATCTCCAGCTCAATGGCTGAGACGTGCACAGTGTATCCAAGAACAAGGAAAAGAGAATGTGTCTCACCAGCCTAAACCGAGGCAATGGGGGTTGGGGAACGGTGGGGGTAACGGCACTACCTGTAGTGAAAAGCAATGTGGTGTGAACAGAAAACCATGCGGCCAGACCTTAAAGTGTGAGTCAGAATGGAAAGACCCAACCAGAACAGGCGACTGAGGGCTCACTACATGAGAGGTTGACTTAATGTTCACAATAACTCAGTGAGGTAAATTCCAGCATCCTAATGTTACAGATGAGAAAACTGAGGTCACATAGGTCAAGTAAGTTGGGCAGTAAGGGAGGTAATCACTCTGATATGCTGCCTTCCCCTGAGGCTAGAATGGTGAGCAGGGGCTGCTCTGAGAATCCCATTAGAGCCATGCTAAGGAGTTTGGGCTTTTCCCATAGATAGTGAGGAGGCAGTGAATGGGGTTAAGCAGCAGGGTGACAGTAAGCTTTATCTCAGGAAGCTACTCCAGCAAGGTGTGTGGGACTGATCTAAAGAGTTAGGGAGACCAGTTAAGAAGCTATTTTGATATTCCAGAGAGTGATGGGGTTGCCTGATCAAATAGTGTAAGGAAAGAGCGCAGGGAACAGATGTAAGATACATTTGTTGGGAGACTATTCTCTATGCACCTCCTGAGTTTCTGTGCATATTGTGAGCAAAGCACTGGCTGCCCTTCATTCTAGATTATTCCAGATTATCTTTTCAAAGGTGTGTATATGAAAAACAGCCTTGGATGATATCGTTTTCCTCTAAAGCAAAAGGAAAGTATGTTTAATGTCCAATATAAAAGACAGGTTTTCTAAAATTAGGGTTCCCCTCCTCTAACACAAATGCACTGCTCGTCTAATTGGCCCTCTTCATGACACCCTAAGGGAAGTGGTGCAAGAAAATGCTGATACTCTGGCCACTGCTATGGCTGTGAGTAATAAATTCCTTTGTCTCTAACCTAGGAATCTCATGTCTTCTGCCAGCATCCAGAAATCGTGGGAGGCTAACTAGTTTATTTACAAGTAGGGTAAAATCTTAAGTCCCTCACAGTTCTTAGGATTTATTTAGGAGAAAAAAGAAATTAGCAGGATTGGTGACTGGCTAAATGTAGAAGGTAAGAGAGGAAAGGCAATTGAAGTTTACTTCTGGTGTCTTCTTAGCTTGGATGAAGAGAGAACAGTAGTGTCACAAACTGAGATAAAATATATAACAGGTACAAATGTGGGGCATGGGAAGTGCTGGGGAATAGATGATAAATTCAGTTTGGAGGCCTCTGAGACATCAATGTGGACAAAGAGCTCAATACTTGAGTCAAAAGGGGAGGGGCTGGATTAAAGGTATAGATATTGGAGCATTAGCGTCAGGAAATAGCTGAAACCTTGAGAGCGTATAAAATCCTCCATTCAAAACATAAAAAGATTTTTAGACCCCAGTGAGCCAAGGGCAGAGCATTCAAAGGAACCATCATAACCATCTTTGAACCTTTAGTGCCCAGCAGAAAGTTTGACACAATGTATATGTGCTAAAAAAATGTCTTAAGCAAATTGCCAAAACCAGACCTAAAATTAGTTGTAGTTTAAAGTTGCTTCTATAATTACCTATGTAATGCTAATCTAGATTTTCTCAAATCAGGCTCCCAAATACACAGTATCTAAATTTGTTTCACATGAAACACAACCAGTTTCATATGCAAATAATTACAACATCATTCTCTCATGTGCAATGTTCTGTTCAGAAGCAGAACATAATCCTAAAATTCATAATTTCATGGTCATTAAAAGTAGTACTATTATTTTTTTATTGGAGAAAAGTTTTAAGTTCTCTTATCCAAGGGATCACATCTTCATTTATTCATTTGAAAAAATGCTTACTGGGGACCTACTATGTTCAAGGAAATGCACTAAAAGCCGTAAGGGAACTAAAAAGTATAAAAGTCCCCTCCTATAAGAAATTTGCAAAAGCAGAGTGGTGACAAATAAGACAGACCAGAATTTAGTTCCTAGATCCACATTTAGCAATTTTTATGACCTTGAGCAAGTTACTTAACCTTTATAATCTTTAGTTTCCTCGACTGTGAAAGGGGGATAATAAAAAATATATATCTCATAAATGGTGATGGAATCACATTTTATAATGCATGTAGAGCACCTGACATAATGTACTCCCTTAAAAAGTAATAGCTAGTATTAATACCATTATCTTAAGCCAGGTGGGGAAAAAGTACTCAGAGAAAAGTCACTCACTGAGGGACACTGAAGAATGCTATGAATGCCAATGAAGTGGTCTAAAGAACTAGAAATACAGAATTTTAGAAGCCTGATGAAAATAAGAAGAGTTAACACTACTGAGTCCCTACTGTGTTTTAACTTAAACCATCCCAACAAACCTATGAATGAGTAGTATTATTCCCATTTTCCAGATGAGAAATCGAACACCTAGACAAGTCAAATAATTTGTTCAAGGTCCCCCAGAAGAAAATAATGGAGCAGGAAGTAAAACCAGGCTGTCTGGCTCCAGAATTGATACCAAATTACCTCCTCATGGAGAGAAAGAATGCATTTTTATGACATACTTTTAAAGGAAAAGAACAGAGATCTTTGGCAGCATTTACCTTTAACCTACAAGTAAACTACTCTTCTACTTGGTACTGAAAGATTATTCATAAATATCTACATGGACAAGTAGACTTTTTTAGATTGTCTAGGATCCTACTTCAGTTTCTGAAAATCGAATGAAGATTTAACATCTCATTCTGAATACCATATAAGGCAAAATCACAGTGCATTGTGGACTGACCCATGAAATTCATTCAAACTGACTCAAAACTGAGGGGTGTGGGGCTTTAAGTTCTGAGGTACCTTTATGAAATAAAATGACTCCATTTACCAACCCTGACTTTTTACTGATCTGTTGGCTGTTCATAAACACTTCCTTAATTAGAGTTTAATGTACACTCCTCACAGATGCAAAGGGTTACCCTGACCCACTTTAAGGTAACACTGCTAAGATATACAGCCACTGCGTTGGGTCATCTTGGACTTGAACCAAATTTTTTGTTGTTTTGTTGTTGTTTCATTGTCAAAGAAAATGGAAGTGAAAATCCTAAATATCCAACCACCAAACAATAGCTAAATAAACTGTGTAGGCTGTGCAATCTCACACAGACATGAAAGACAACATTTATATAAACTTGGAAGAAATATATGCACGTTAAGTGAAAAAAAGTTTGATACAAAATGGTATATACAAGATAATCACAGTTATGGAATTTTTAAAAAAAAAAACATATGCATAGGGCAAAAGATGCTGAGAGGCAACATACCAAAATGTTGAAAGTAATTATGTTTGTACTAAGAGTCTAAAGATTAAATAGCCTTTCACTTTCTCAATATTCCTCTATTTTATTTAATGGATATATATTACTTGCATATTTTTTATTGCAATAAACTAATTTAAAAATGAAGACAACAAAAGAAGAGGTAATGGAAAGATAGAGGAGACCAGAGAACAGCTCATCAAGGCCAATGAATACTCTGTCTCTGCATGACCCATTCAGAGCTCTTTGCTGAAAGTATTACTATCTTTCAAGATCTATACTTATATTTCTTAAATGTTTGGAATATTAGATAGATGATAGATAGATGATAGATAGATAGATAGATAGATAGATAGATAGATAGATAGATGACAGACGGACAGATAAGAGATGACATACAGGCAGACATTCTTTTACCAAAAGCATTCCAGAATAGCTCTCCTTTTAGAGTCATGACCTGGCTTCCCTCTCCACCTCAGCTGTTGCCCTTCTCTAAGCTATAATCAACTGTTTTCAAAGGTACAAGTAACTTAATCGCAAGCATCCCAGACATATAGAGCTGACCTTTGAAACTCTGAATGGATGGTATACATAACTGATTAACATGTGAACTAAGTCACCATACAAACACGACATGGAGAATAACTTAGCACATGCACGATTAGATACACACTTTCTTCCGGCAGCCACAATTAATTATCAACATAAATATCAATACAAGAAAACTAATTCTGCTTTTCAGAAAAGCTTGTCAAAATTTAACTTTGTCGAAGACAAAAAAAACTTACCCTGCTGGCCGGAAATTACTGAGCAGAGTCTGATGACAAACTATATAATGAACTTTAGCGGCTGTTTACATCTGGGAACGGGCATCACGTACACATTACCCCATATGCAGCCAGTAATCCTCTAACCACTCAAAACACCAGTCATAACACAACCCAAAAAAGAATAATAGTATGCACATTTTTTTTAAAAGAACACAATTATTGGAAGAGCTTTGGGAAATTAACACAGCCCTACTCTAGCAGTCAAATTCATGTGTAGTTTAAAAGGAAAGCAAATCTGACGTACTGAACATTTGTCATATGGTTCTCACTGACAGAGCAAGCAGCATTTCAAAGCAGAATGGAAATTGGAGTTCAGTGGGAGGTACAGATGCTTGACTACCTTTCTTTAAGGGGAGCAGAAACATTCTATTAGTTCCCTGCTGCTTTGGCCAACTGAAGCCTAGTCTCCCCTGCCATTCACCCAGGACAGAGCTCCAGTGTCTTGATGCTGGTTTACAGAAAATTCAAACACATTCACATACTTCATCTCTGTGAGAGGTACCTCCATGTAGTTTTCAGCCTTTAGCAGTATCAACCCAACAGACCCATAAGCTTTTTATAAAATAAAAAGGAATTAATCGGGAGACAAAGAGGAGGAATAGGAGGGTGGCATTCTAAAAGGTGGGAAGTCAACTGCATTAGTAGTCACAAAGGAACCAGGGGGTGTTTTTGTTTGGCTGTGGAGCAGCCACCTTCAGAATTTTAAGCCCTTTAAATAAGGCATCAGTGATTTTAAGAAATTAACCTCAGATTTGATCTGTGCCAAGTGCAGAAATTCTACAATAATGTATCGTGGAGCTGAGGAAAATCTACAGTGCCTGTTCCTCTTTCCTTTTATGATCTCTGGACTTGGGTATCATATCTTGGATTATCTTCAGAGGTCTTTTTACAATCATTTGCTTGAAATTATCCCTCTGATTATGAAATCTTAAGAAACTGGGTGCAGGAGAACTTTTTTGATCGTAGCTTTTTTCCCTACTTATATCTTGATTCACATGGCATTCCAACCTCTATAGACTCTATTGTTCATAAATTTGTCTTCCCCACTGGTTCAGATAAGAAGGTCCTAAAAACCATTCAAGACACGTGTCTTTTCTACACACTGTCTCAAAAGCTTACAATAGCCTTCAGATATTACAACGGAGATGAATCGTGGATGAGGTATGGTATAGAGGCCCAGGGCTTTGACTCTAGAGTCAGACAGACCTGAGTTCAAATCCTGACTTGGTCGAGTTGTATGAATTTGAGCAAGTTCTTAAGCCCATAATAGTCCTGATCCCAAGGGAGTTTTGAGAGGATGGAATGTAATAGTTGACTAAAAGCAAGTAGTAGATCTGCTAACAATGACAAAAGGATCAAGAAGAAACAGAATGTTTTCAACTTCAGTCACTACGCAAATAAAAGTTGCTATGGAGCTAGTATCAGCTTTACTTTTACCTGAACTGTGTGACGTATTAACCACTCCTACGTTCTCTTTCCACAGCTGTAAAATGAGAGCACAGCCTCAGTGAAGCCCTAAGTGTCAAGATCTTTATACATACTGAGAAAAATGCAATCTAAATTGGCATATGCAGCCTATATTACTAAGCAAACTAGGTGTCTTTTCACAACCAAATCATACCCTCTCTTTCCATCTACTTTTCCCACTCTTTGGTATATTTTACTGCACTGTGAGCTTCAAAACGGAAGGGGCTGTCTTATATGCTCTCTACCCATGGTGCTCATCACAATATCTGGCGCACATGACCTACAAATGTGGAATGAATTAGTGACTGAGTCATCTTACTAAACACCCATGGCTTTTATACATAGTAGGTATCCAAATATGTCTGTTGAATGAATGGATTTGAGTAAAACTGGGAGTGCCTTCATAGGCAGGGACTTCCTCTTACTCATCTCTGAAGTCCCTGGGCCTAGGAGCGAGCCTGGCACAAAAAGAAAGAAGCAGGATCAACTAATCTTTTTGCTCTGGAGACATGTCAATTAGGATTAAAACAATTGGCCTACTCAAAAAGGGAAAGTAATAGATAAATTTGTGTGCATTCCAGTTCCAGAAGGCTTTCTTTGTGCCTGGAACTGTAGTAGTAGACATTTTACATTATATTTTCTCAATAACCGTGGTAGTGAGGGATGATTGACATCATTTTTTAAAATGAATAGGCAAAGACTCAGAGAGATTAAGTCACTTGCCCAAAATTATAAAGCTCATAAATAACAGTTGGGAATCAAACCCAGGCTTCTGGAGCCCATGTTCTTCAAGAAGGAAAAGCACTAAAACAGGACCATGTTGTTTGAAGTTATAAGGCCTTAAGGAAGAAAGGAAGTGAGATCAATTGGTGGGTCAGGCTTATAGAGAGAGACTAACCGTCTGAGTGAGGTCCAATGATCAGCCCATGTGCTTGCTGTCTACAACCATGCTCAGCAGGAATAAAAGGAAAGAAATGTTGATTAGAGTTATATTCCAAACAGGACAGTCCATCTAGGCTGGTGGCTGTGGAAAACAGTAACACCAGCCCAATCCCTTTTCCTCAGTCTCTATAAGTTCAGGCCAGCCCATCACTAGGCCTCAGAGCCAGCCAGCCATCTCCCTCGTGCTCTTTGAGACAATACACAGAGCTCAAAAACTTTCCCATGGAAAGACCATCCACATTTTCTAGACAGCTGGAAGGGGAGTAGAACAGATCTCGAAGGAAGAAATTTAATGACCCTTGGTTTTGGAAAAATCAATTTAAGAGCACTACGCTCTTCATAGAAGCAAGAAAAGATAACATTCATTTTAAAGCATTAGAGCAAGATAGTTGCCGTAAAAAAATATATCACTTTAAGTTTTGTGTAGTTTTGTTAAGATTTGGCATGTAAACAGTGGTACCCCTTCTATCATTAGAGGGAAAACTAATTTAATGAAATAAAATGTTTGAAACATCTTCTATTCTCAGTAGTAACATTAAATAGAAACCTAGAATCTTATTCATCAGTACATAAACAGAATGTTCAGCATAATTAATTTTTAATTCATCTAGGGGTCCAGAAATAATTCTCCAAGAGATACTACGCTAAGCCCTCTAGTTTGCAGGCTCGGAGTGATAATATATTTTAAATACTTGAGGCAGACTCTGCCAACCCTCAGCTCAAATGCCCCATGCATCCTGGTGCTTATCCATTTAGCTCAACTGAGAGGATTCAAAACTAGGGTGACATCTTCCTGTTCAACAGCTTAATACCCCGGTCAAAGTGGAGTGAATCAACGCTATACAGGATATTCAAGAGAAATTAAAGCCAGATCAGCAAACTAGCTGAGCTTTCTCCCTGAGGGGAGGAAAAAAATAAAAATAAAAACAAAAAGAGAAAAAAAATGAACTCTGGGTGTAAAGCACTGTGATTTCACCATTCCTAAGCATACCAGAAGCCATAAATATTTGTAAAACAGTCTTTATATTTCCAGTGTTCAAGGGCATAACTAAAGAAATCAGTGTGTAAATATGTACATGTGCAAGCTATTCTTTTAGACCACTAAAAAAAAAAAAAGCAAGCAAAAGTCCAAGTTTTGCTGGAAAACTTTGGGTTGTTTTGTGTGAAATCTACTCCGATCAGCCCTGCAGTTATTTGTCTGAACGCTACCTTAAAAAAAGGTCAGGGTCAGAGGGTGAGCAGGGAGACTATACAGGTAGAATCTCCAAACCCATAAATCCACGCCTCGCTCTTCTCTGTCCTCACTCACCCCAGAGCAGCCAGCCGAAGCCCGGAGAACACATCACCACCTCGGGACCATTCTGAGGTTCTTTTCTGTGAGAAGAACACTGGGCCCTGGGACGTTTTTTGCTCACAGGCCCCAGCAGCCCACGAAACAAAGCAATACTTCCCCAAGGCAGCCCTCTAAATTGTTTAAAGACCACGCTCACGCCTTCTCTCTTTTGGCTTGCTCATTTCTGGACATATCTGATTTGTCACGGAGAAAACCCCAAAAGCGGTCTGACCAGCACATATGGAAAAGACAGCGGCAGCACTAAAAACCCCTGCACTCAGGGGTTCCATTTCCCTTATGCTCACAATCAAAGCAATTAAATGCTTTAACTAGACTAGTTACCCTTGACTCAATCCAACATTGTATTTAAGTGGATTAATATTAATAATAAAATAGCTATCTTTTAACTAAAAGCTTCTTGTCTGCCAGGAGTTGCATTTGGTGTTTTAAATACAGTCTGTTTTGCTATAACAGAAAATACGAGTTCCAAAAAAATCACTATGCTATGCAAAATCATGCAATAAAAGCCACAGGGCTTATGAGAAAATGAGATTGAGGCGCACCAGTCGAAAACTTCATTAGTGACACAAAATAAAGGATAGGAATCTAATAAAAAATGGTAGCATAGTTTTACATATGGCAAACGGTTAAGACATATATACATAATAAATGTGGTGCTTTACCTTGAAAAGGACCTGAATGAAGTATGCTTGTAGAAGTGAGTGTTGGAAGGTTGCAGCTTGTGGGTTATTGAAAAGTGGTGGAAAGAGGGTTATGGGAAATCAGACAGATAGTTTTAAAACACCTGATGTGAATGGGTGTGGCTCTAACATATACGATGAACTGTGGTAGCAGGTAGATGTTTGAGGCGTGTGTGTTCCACATATTCTCATGCAGCTCACTGCAGCTGGGTGCAGTTTTCTGAGTTCATCTAGTGTTTCTCATGGATAACATTGGTCATAAGCAAATGCAAAATCTGTGTGATCCTCAAATTGTTCCCTAACATACCAATCAGGTTGGAACAAATTTGTGTTTTTAAAACAAGTGTTATAGCAGAAACAACTGTAATTTATCTCATTGAAATGAACCCTTACAACCCTGAAAGATACGTTTTATTAACTCCATTTTCTGGAAAAGAAAACTGAAGATCAGAGAGGTTAAATGGTTCCCAAAGCCACATTGTTCGTGACAAGTAAGTTGCAGACAAGGGTAGGACCAAGGTCTGCCAGGTGACCCCCTCCACCACCTTATGCCCTACTGTTACCACCTTTTTTTTCTTTTCATTTGGCAACTGTGTTGGGTAGGAGGTTCCCTCACTCCTCCCAGGTCCAAAAGGCCATTCTCTGCTTCCTCCACTCCTGCCGTATTTGTCGGCCCTACAATGATGTCAAGTTCAATGGGAATACTTATGACCATAGCAACATCATATCCCTTAATTCAAGCAGTGAGCTATGTACCCAAAGATAATTAAATTTCTTAAGCATGGATGGGGCGGGGGGGATTTCTAAACTTACTGCTGTGAAACACACATGTCAGATTCAAGAGGATTTCAGCAGATTTCATGGAGTCTAAAGGTTTATTTTCTGGAAGCCCCTTTTACTGCTTTAACAATCTCCCTTCTGGGGAGCCTGTGGTTCAAGTTCTTCACTGAGGGAGAAAAAAACTGTCTTATTCCATAAATGACTGTTGTAAATAAAAATCTGACCAAGTCACTCCTGCCCTTAGAACGCTTCCACAGTTTCACACTGCCCTTAGGATCAGATCCAAGCTCCCTGGCAGGTCTTGCTAAGGCTCTCCCTGATCTGTCCCCAGCCCATATCTAAAGCCCCACCTCTGACCACGTGCCCATCCCACATCTGATGCTCCAGACCAATGGAATTACTTTCAGTTCCCCATATACTCCATGGTTCCTCACTTCCAGACTGTACACATTATTCTTCCTGGCTGGAATACTCCTCACACCACCCATCGACCACCCTGACTCCACCTGTTCAATTCCATTTCCAAATGCCCCTTCCTCCTAGAAGCCTTCCGTGGTACCATCTCCACATCTGAATTAGGAGTTCCTCATAGGTGCTCCCCCATAGCACATTGCACCTTCCCTCTCACCACTGCTAGCCCACTTTACTAGAATTACTCATATATATTGTCCTATTACTCCACAAGAGTAAGCTTTGTGAAGGCAGGACTGGTGTCTAGCTTAAATGAAAAAAATTAATGAATTCATGTGCATACCATGAAAGAGCTTTCATGTCCAACATCGCACACAAGCCATTATATGAAATAAATGAGGAATCGAACCTAGGATCCAGGAGAGTAAATGCACTAGCCATCGCCACATAACTAGCAAGTGGTGGAACATCCATTTATTTATTCAACCAAGTTGTAGCAACTACTATGTTCTAGACACTGGTTACATAGCAAAAACCAAATCAGACAGAAATTCCTGCCCTCAGGGGGTTCATATTCTAGTGTTAGAATGACAAACGATAAACTAAATAAACAGAATATTTATATAAGTTTATCAGCTGGTGATGATACCACAAAAATAATAAAACAAGGAAAGGAGATAGGTGGGGTCTCACTGAAATGGTATGGTACCCTTTGAATAAAAACCTGAAAGAGATGGGAGGGTGGTCCAGGCTGGTATCTGGCCTCCAGGCAGAGGGAATAAAAATGCCAAAATACTGAAGCAGGAATAGGCCTGGTAAGTTCAAGGAGAAGCACAGAGGGTGATACAGCTGTGAGGAGTGAACTGCATCTCAAACCTCTAAGGTGAGAATACTAATAGCTATTATTCCCTGAGCACATACTATGAACCAGAAAGACGTATCATCTGTCCTTACAGACTTTACAATCCAGCCACATAGGTTTAAAAATGCTAGAATCACATCACATCCTCTGAAGTATAACAACATCAATACACAGGTTAATTCGCTCCTTAGCCTAGCAGGAGGATGTTGATCCCTCAGAAAATTGCTTTGTCAGACCTTCTATTCAATGAGGAAAGAAGTGGTGAAAGTTGCCCTCATCAGTAATTTTAGCATCAGCTTCCTAGGGATGAACAAGAGATCTTCTATACATAAACAGTACCAGCAGCCACATCACAGGAGTTTATGAACTGTGGCTTTCTGATCAAACATATGAAATTAACACAAAAATGTTTTTAAGTGTATTATTGCTAGGGAAATTACATAATAAAGACAAGAGCTTCCCTATTACTTAAGGTAATGAAAGCAAAAATAAGGATTTATAAGCTCCCCAGCTCTGACCTAAATTTGCTGTGCATTATTTTTCTACATTTTTTACTTTAGAAAAACCACTACTAATTGCATTCACATTACACAGTATCAACCAAACCTGGATTTGGGTTTCTTCCAAGACCACCAACAGGCTCAAGTTACAAAGAGTTTATTAAATGGGTTGCTTTTCTTTTCTTCTTTCTCTCTCTCTTTTAAGCAAAACTTAGAATGTTGTTACCTTTTGGAGGGACTAAACATATAAATGCTTGATAAGCAACATTTTAAGAAAATCCGAAGCATATGAATAAGGTGAAGAAGCACATTTTTTAACTCACAAAATAATAAAGGATTTTAAAAAGCATACAGTTTATTGGTGGCTGGGAGCCTGAAGCTAATGAAAAAAACATTTACAAGTTAGGTTTCCACAGCTTTTCTTTTGTGTTTTCTGGGTACAGATGCTGCTGGCTGTACTCTAGGAAAACTTGGAACTCAGCTGGAAACAGAGAACACAAGGAATCTGAGACCAGTTCAATCTCCCCCAGTTTAAATTCTCCCTTGGAAGGCAAACGGGATGACCTATTATTTTCATGGCAACATTTCTAACTCTTGACCTAAAAGCGTTTCCAACCTCAGTCTTCCAATAACAAGCTCTACACTCTTACTTGGGAGCACAAAACCTAGATAAGCTTCCTAGTGATTAATCACCTAAATGGTGCTCCATCCCCACAACGAGAGCCAAGGCCAAGCAGAAGGCTTCCAGTTTATACAACCCACTCGACTCCTTGTCATCATTGCAGTCTCCCCTGAGTCTCCTCCAATTTCTTATCTTCTCCTGGAAATGATCGCCTCAGAACCCTGCAGGCAGTTCCTACTGACTTCCCCACTAGCACAAGAAATGGGGAAGAAGGAAGGAAGAAAGACAGGGGGGTAAGTAATCAATCACTGGCCTCATGCTTCTGGGGAAATCAATCTTTTTATTATCATCACTATTCTATTCTGTTCCTCTATCTCTTGGGGCCTAGTACTTCCTTGTGTCCACTTCTCTTCTATGTTTTACAGATGGGGAAACCAAGGTCCACCCAGCTGGACTCAGAGCTGAGACCACACTAGGTTCCCTGACCACTAAATCAGCACTCATTCCACTAAATCGTTCTTGTGTAAGTCCAATAGCTCCAATGTAACCTACTGAATATGGATTTTCAAAGGGGAATACACACTGAACATTTCTCCCAAGTCACACAAGATAAAGAAACAGAACATTCACACAATATAAGATGATACTATTAAAAATTTAGTTTTCAAAGAATATTTTTAACAGTTTTATTGAGGTATAACTTACATACCACAAAATTCACCCATTGTAAGGTAGGGTCCAATTTTTTTTTTTTTAGTAAATATGTCTAATTATGCAATCATCAGCATATTCCACTTTCAGAACATTTCTATCACCCCAAAACTGTTCTGCTGTTCCTGTTAGCAGTCACTTCCCACTCCCACCCCAGACCCAGGCAAACACTAACCTGCTTTCTGTCTAGTTGTTTTTTGCCTTTTCTAGAAGTGTCATATAAACAGAATCATTCGATCTATGTTCTTTTATGTCTAGCTTCTTTCACTTAGCATAATGTTCTTAAAGTTTATCCATGCTATACCTTGTTGACTCCATCCATTCATCCATCCACCCACCCATCTACTATCTATCTAACCATCTATCCATCTACCATCCATCTGTTCATTCATTTATTTGTTGATTTGTTCAATATATATTAAGGATCTACTAAATGCCAGGCAGAGAAATACAGGCTTATAGTTTATAATAGTGATTTTTAAATTATAAATGGCAATATTTTGCTTTTTATTGTTGAATAGTATTGTATTATATGGATATACCACATTTTATTTGACCATTCAACAACCAGTTGATAAACATGGGCTGTTTCCACTTTTTAGCTATTATAAATAATGCTGCTTTGAACATCTGCATACATGTCTTTGTGTAGACACACATTTTCATTTCTCTTAGATGTGTTAGGTTTTGTTTTTTGTTTTTTGTTCTTTTTTTTTTTAACTACATCTATCCTCTGGGTGTGTAGTGGTATCTTATTGTGGTTTTAGTTTACATTAGCATATTTAACCACACTAAAAATATTTCTATATAATATTAAGAGAAACAAGCAGAATTCAAAATTTTTCATACATATGACCTCACATACATGTGAGCATTACACATATATGAACACAAAAAGAAATACGTCAAAAATACATTTCCTAATCTTGAAAAAGGATATGAGAGCATTTTTTTCTATATACTTAACTACGAAATTTTGGTATGAGTAAGTTAGAAAAAAAATACATTTTAGAAATTTAAAATGTTGCTAAAACACCGAGCTAAGCATTACAAGTCATAAGAGTCAGAATATACCCAAGCCTCAGGCAAACTCAACTCTATCAAACCTTTATGAATTATCCATTCTGGGGATTTTTTGTACCAAATATGCAAAATCAGGTTGGCTTCTCTCTGCCTCAAAGCATGTTTCTGAGACTCTACTCCAGGCATCAGCAAACTGCAAACCTCAGGCCAAATCCAGTTCTCTGCCCGTTTCTGTACTATCTTCAAACTAAGATCATCCACACCCTCATATTCCCAATTACTATGTTCTGAGGTGAAAGTTGGACAGTTGAAGAAGGTCGATAGGAAAAAAAATGATTCATTTGAAATATGGTGTTAAAGGAGAGTTCTATGGATACCAGGACCAGAAAGACGAACAAATGGGTCCTAGAGCAAATTAATCCTGAAACATCGCTGGAGGCTAAAACGACAAAACTAAAGCTGTCCTACTTTGGAGATATCATGAGAAGGCAGGGTTCTTTGGAAAGGATAATAATGTTGGGGGGTGTGAGATGGTAGACAGCAGGAGATGAGGAAAACCAAATGTGAAATGGATTCACTCCACATAAGAAGCCATAGGCATAAGTCTGCAGGAGCTGAGCAGGGCTGTTGAGCACAGGACATTGTGGACGTCAGTCATTCATAGAGCCTCCAGGAGTCAGAGCTGACTTGACAGCATGCAACAACAAGAAGCTAGGAAAGGTTTTATGCTTTTAAATGACTGACAAAAAATCAGAAGAATATTTTGTGACATTAGAAAGTCACCCATCCCTGATGGGTGCTCAGAAAAGATAACTTCAGTTCTATCATCCTAAAGAAAATTCATTAGGACAAAAATTTGGATTGGCCACTCTTTGTATTAATTCACATTAATATGTCTTTTCTAAAAGTGTAAGATTTGTAGTTGACAGCCGCAATATCAAAAACTTTCAAAGCACTTTTAATCATAAGTCTATATTTCTCTGCCTGGCACTTGGTAGGTCCGCAATACTTGATGAACAAATCAGCAAATAAATGGGTGAATAGATGGATGATGAATGGGTAGATGGGTGGATGGATGGTAGATGGGTGGATGGAAGAATGGATGAAGTCAACAGTTATTGAGGGCTAAGTGGGATAAATGCCACAGCAAGTCCCATTGTGAGACTTGGGAGGAACCAAGTAAAGATCTGTCCTCATGCATCTCTGAGTAAGACAATGGATACAAACGGATAACTCTCAAAAGGAGAAATACAAATGACCAAAAACAATGAAAAGGATGTTTAACATGACCAGCAAAACAAAAGTATGTAAACATGAACTTAGATGATAGTCAACTATTTTAAAAAATGACTGCATAGTGTCAGCATAGGTAAAGGAGGGAAAAAACTTTCAATAGAATATAGAGAGGGGTATGCATTTTCCCAGTCTTTATGTAGGCAATATATCAAAAGCCTTTGATCTTTGACCCAGTAATTCAACTTCTAAGAATTATTACCAAGAAAATAACCATGTATATGTGGAAAAGTTATGGACAATCTCAGCATTATTTATGAGACAGAGAAAGAAAAGGGGAGGAAATACCTGATGTCAAACAATAGGCATTAAGAAAAATGTGATAGTCACAAATGATACCAAATTGTTCAATGATTAAAAAATGATTATTTGAGTTATATCTTTTGATATAGAAACTTGTTCACAAAAACACTAATAAGTAGAGAGAAAAAGCACGTCATAAAATCAGCTTGCAAGGGGAAGAGTCCATTCTTTAAAAAAAAAAAAAAGAGTATTTACATAGAAAAAGTTTTGAAGAATAAAAGCTTAAATGAAAATAATGTATGTCAATTATTTTTCTGTTTCTTTATCTTCTTCTCATTTTCTAAAACAAACACATCACTGGTTTAATTTTTTAATTAAATTAAAATGAAATAATAAAAGTGATTAAAGATCTAATAAAACTGAGGTCTCCAGGATACTCATACAAGGGGAATAAAGGAATGAAACCACTAATTAATTAATACTGATTAATTATAATGCAAATTAGGTTGTAAGCTCTTATGGGCAAAGACCTATACTCACTCACTCAAAAAATATCTGTGTTTAGTATCTTCTATGTGCCAGACATTATTCCAAATACTATGTATGATTTCATTAGTCAACAAAATGGACAAACCTCTGCTCTCATGGTGCTTCCGTTCTAGAATTTTACACATTCTAGGGTTTTACACGTCATATCTCTGTACTCTCCGTAGCAACATGCACAGTACTGGACACATGAAAGTCCTCATTTAGAAATCAGTATTGTTTAATTTCTTAACAAAAGAATTCATCACAGCAAGCTTCCCAGCACATTTGTTAAATGCTTTAGACACACACACACACACACACACACACACAAAATGTTTCATGAAACTGTGTAGTGTGCAAAGTGGAGTAAACCCATAATGCCAAAATGAGAACACAGGTTCCTGGAGCAATTCTGACTCAGTCCCCAGCCTCTTGTGTAGGGGGAAGCTGTCAGATAATATTTCATGAATAGCTAGGCTTAAGTTACTCGAACCAGCTGGGGCTTTTCTTAAGCTACATTTTCCTATGGCCAGAATATCCACACGGCTGAAGCTGCCTGTTCAGTATCACTCCACAGAGAAATGGGTCTTTCTGTTTTCCTCATAACTGCAGACACTGCTTCTTTTTCAGGGTAGGGAAACCCGTGGACCTGGTATTCAGCTTATGTAATAACTGGCTCCCTGCTGAGGTAAGCCACTAAGAGACCTGCACTCAATTTCAGAAGACAGATATTTCTCCTTTTGGACCAGAGTCGTTTGCAACGTACTGACTCAAAATAAGTACACACGGGTGCTTTCAGTTTCCCACAAGTCCTGAATCACTAACACGTCAACTCACTTTTATTTTTATTCCAAATGTAGCAGTAAGAAATTTCAGCAGTTTCCGATGGATACCAAGTATATCGACCATGCAATAATTTTAAAGGTCTTTGAAATTAAAGCCACGAACATCATCATATGATTGTCAGGTAGCAGTCATTAAAAACTAAATAGGGAAGCAAGACGGTGTACTCACTCAATGCTTGCATTCAAATCTTAATGACAGCACATTCTTCATGGGTGAACTTGGGGATAAGGCACTTATATTTTTGAAGTTCATCAATAAAATAAGAATAAGGAAATCACGGTTCAATGTGAGAATTATGCAAAGCACCTTGCTCTGATCCAGGTACAATATGAATACCTGACACATGGTATTTCCAGTGCTTCTCTCCTCATCATAACCCTGAGCATAAAAAGGCCTATTTTGTTGAAAAGTGAACACAAAGTTCTCTTTCCCCTTCCTCTGCTCCAAGGGACTCCTTACAAAGCACCAGCTAGCACAGATTGCTATAGGAGGGAAGCTTGTAATGGAGAGTATTCTACCGCAGTTCCAAGAAAGTGCTTCATGTCAGAGATCTGAGTTCAAGTCCCAGCTACTTCCTAACTGCATCACCTCTCATGAGTTATTAAACTTCCCATTCCCTCTTCTCTGTCTGCATTTGTACGAGAGCAATAAAAACAACACCTATCAAGAAATGAAGATATACTGAAAAAATACCTCTCTTATAAGAAGGGTTTTTATAAAAATTACATGAAAAAGATGCTTATAAAGTCCTAACACTACCACTGTAGGCCATTCCAAGCAAGTGATACATCCCGAACCTAGTCTGACTTTTGAATTTTACTGTCAACCCCTGCTATGTTTTAAGTTCATTATTCACACACTCCTCAGGGCCATGAAAGAACTAATTCCAGCAAAACTTAAAAGTTGCACCATACCTTGATCTGCACACAGCAGAAATGACTATAACGTAGGAAGGAAAGAGAATGCAAAAATCACTTTCTCAAGGTGATAGACTGGAATTTCAGTTCTGGGGCAATTTTCCTCCCCCTGACCGCCCAACTAAAAATGAAAAACAAAACAAAAGACAAAAACAAAACCAAAAAATAAATAAAATCTTCAACAGTGCAATGACAGCCTCAATTTCCAAAGTCCATCTTACTGAACACTGGGTCTATGTGCCTGGGGTTGTAAAGGGGGATAGACTTCATTAAATCACCAGTGTGTGTACAGAAGAATACAGCAGACTGAAATGATTTTGAGAGGTGAGGAGAACCACCAAACTCATAAAGTGCCTTGTAGAGATTGCTAAAACATTAAAACGGATTCAAAGGTGTCACCCAGCTGAGCAATTCCACCTCACTTGAACTTTAACCAAATGACATATGACATTTTGACAACTTAGCAATGACATTTTACCAAATGTGTTGGAACTTTTGGCTCAATAAATTAACTACCTTTGCCTGATTGAGAGAAAGAAGAGTTTGGGGTTTCAACCATGCTTTTTGATGCCCACATATATTCTATGGTGACATTTGTAAGATACTTTCAGAATTGGGTCACTTCACATATCCAAATCCTATTCAGACTTCAAGATATATCTCAATTTTCTCAATTCCTACTTATAAGGAATATCTCTTATTGCCAATTACTATGAACTATAATGTTAGGAACTTTACATGTTACAAAAGCTTAATCCTCACAATGATACTACTATATAGTATTATTAACCTCATTTTGTGACGAAAACTTGAAGACCAAAGAGTCTAAATTATGCAGCTATTGAGTGACATGGCACTGGGATTTGAACCTAATTTTAAGCCTTAGGCAATTTCTATTCCTCCCAGCAACAATTTCAACTATTCCTTCTCATTGTTGACTTTCTATAGCAATTCCTACCTATGCCACATCTTTAGTCTTCAGCAGCATCTTCTTCCTTGGTATATGCCTTGGCTCCTCTAGAAGATTAAATTTTCTGATGGAAAAAACTCTATTTATACTTTTTCTCTATTCCCCTGACAATCATTACTGTTGCAGGGAAGCCCAGAGTTTAAGAACCTTACCTGATTTGCTCAAGGTCACATCCAATCAGCATTGAAGTAGGTTCAAACACAAATATTCCAAAATGTACTAATTATCTTTCAACCTTGCTCCCTTATAAAAGACATATACACACTTGTACCTGTTACCATGAGTCAGTGCTTGCAAATATCTTCTTCTTCCCCATGAAGGAGGGATGTCCTGTCTGTAGGTTTGAGGAGGCCATAGATGATCTCACCAAAAAAAATAAAAAATAATTTTTTCGACTGATGATCGCAAGGTAAGGATTTGATTTTTTTTAATGTGTGACAGGAAGACTTGAGTCAGTCCTAAGAAACTCCGAAGGCTACAGAAACTTTCTGTGACACTCTGGGGAGAGCAGAACATCTGCTCTGCCCTAAAGAAAGTCTAACAAGGATCCTCAAGTTAGCTAGGTCTTGGCCCAGAGACTCTTTGGAAACTTCCAAGAGCCTTCCATTTCTGGGGCTTTAGCAATTTTGCCTTATTAGTAACCTTCTGGGACCTCTCATCTAGACCCTGATTTTCTAAATAACATGACATTGAGGAAGAACAGAAATACAAGAAAGAAAAATTTGAAATGCAGAGAAGTCACACCAGTCTCCATGCACCAGTTTCAAAGCCCAGGTCTATGCAACTTACTACGAGCTAAAGGAGCACAGGAAGTTAGCCTGTTTGAGGATCAGTTTGCTCCACTATAAATTGGGAATGTTGAAAAGATAAATGAGATAAGGTCAATAAAGGGGAGCACAGAATAACAATTAGTTAGAACTTATTTATTTAGTATAATCTACTCTTCAATATGTTCAACATTTTTCATGATACAATTTTTGGAGGGGAAAAAATTACATCTGTGTGCTCATTCTACCAAGACGCCAACATTGAAAGATCCCTGCAAATAAAAGACAGGGCTAATGTGATGAGGAGCATCTAGAAATAATCCTCCAATCTTCATTTTCAGCACATTTTCAAACTTCTCACACTTCCCTCAAAAAGCTCAAACCCTTTCCTTCCCCAGAACCCTACTAGGGTACAGACACAGTAAATGGAAAGAGTAAGAATTTTTCAAAGAGACAGAACTGGATTCAGACCCCAGCTCAGACACTCACTGGCTGCAGAGAACTTAATCTCTTTGTAACTTAGTCATCTCATTCTCAATATAGCAACAATAATTTCTGTCTCACAAGGTTATTGTGAAGACTGGAAATAATCTATAGTGCCCCGTCTACAACAGAGCCTCAATGAATGCCTGCTTTATCACACTTCAATTATTACAATGGGCTCTGTGGAAACACTCCATGTTTTTCCATGGGCCGGGTGAAGGTAGGTGGCTCCCGTGAGTGGTACCGCAGAGATAGAGTGAGGAAGAAGTCAAGAAGAAGCTCAAGGCCTCAAGAGGGCATTCCACAAACCAGGCCAACCTCAGACTCAACAGCTCTCCCAGGGTCTAGAAAAAAATAGCCCAAACAAATGAAACTGAGACAAGAAAACAGAGTTTTGTCCTCCTTCTAACCCTTCTCTTGAGTAAGTCCCAGTTAGTGCACTTTGATTTTGATTAGAAAGCTCGGTTGTGCTTCCCTGCGCCCTTGCAGCCCCCCAAACCCCATCCTAAACAGAAATGGCCTCCTATTAAAGACAATCATGCTTTAATCTATATACCAGAACATGCTAATGATACTGTACTGGGTTTTGGTCCTTTGCCAAAGAGCGAACAGTGCCAACATTTGTAGACTTCCAACAGGAAATTAAATAACTGCCCTGCTGGAAATATGAACCAATTTACGGTGGTCAAGCCTGAATCTTTAAAAACATTGGCATGTTTTATGCGTATCAAGCACTAGGAACATTTGAGGAAGTTGATGAGGAGAAATTCAAGTTAAAACTCAACAAAGTCTTCAAGGGAGACTTAAAAAATGGTCCTTTCCCCCTCTGCTCTGGGTATATCCTTCTAGTACATGTAGAGACCACAGGGCGTTTCCATCATGCTACCATGGGAAATATTAACTGCTGAAACCTCAGGCAGGGCAGCATTACAGCCACAAATTCAAAAGCACAAGCAGGCAGGAAATGCAAAACTCCAGTTTCCTCCCAGAAGACACGTTCCACACTCTGCCCACTACATCATGAAATATACATTTAGAAGCCATCCTGTTACATTAAAGCTTTTCCTCTTATACACCAGATAAGAATACTTTAAAAAACTTTCTCTTTAGGGCCTTCTCATTGTTAAGCTCCGTGAGGTCAGCCCATGTCTATCTCTGTTCTCCCTCTTGTAGCCACAGTGCCTAGCACAGTGCCTGGCACTCAATAAAAGGGAGCTCCTTTTCTGTCACTATACCCATCATGTCCCTCACAACTAACAGGAGTGCGGGGCATTAGGCAGACCCTTTAAGGATGATGGCTGTACAAAATTCATTCCTGCATTCTACATAGACCTATAATACAAAGCATCAAAAAAAGACAGCTGCCATAGATTGAGGATCTGCAGGGTTGCAAGTAGAATGCAAGGAGTATTTTTTACTATACCATATGCAGCCTGCACAACAAACCCATGAGGTGGGTATTCTTAACCTCATCTTACAAATGAAGGCATGGATTGCTCATGGAGGCTAAGAAAGGTTTAATGAAACAGAGGCAGCATCTGAGTCTTTATTTCTCTTACTTCTCCACCAGTCCGGGGAGGTGCATGTCAATAAACAAAGGAACCGAGGTTAAATAAATTCATATTAGCGAAAATGCATTAAATCATTCTCTTTAGTTCACACCTCCTGCATCCAGCCAAAGGCTCATTATCCTTCAAAGGGCTGATAACACATTTCTCTGGTGATGGAACTGGTTTAAATGGTTATATGAGATAATATATGCAAGGACCTTCTATGGTCAGTCACTGAGAACAGTGCAAACGTTCTGTTGTTAAAATGGTTAATAACGTTCTGCTTTTGGCCAACTCCGAGAGTGACTGCCCTTGTAGGTTCTACACAATCCCCAGAAAGGTAATCACTCTTCTTGAGTGTCAGTCGCAGATGGCATGGCATCCCACACAGCCAAAGGACTCTAATGCCTGGAGGCATCCAGTAGAGGGAGTGGACTTATGCAGTGGTTCTTAATCAGTAGGACACTACAGAACCGGGAAGCCTTTTTCCAAAGGGGCAGATCCCCCTCCCTCTGGACTGTCTGTATCTGTAGGGTCAGGGCAGGGCCCATGCAGTGTAATTCATGGGGTCTCCCTAAATGACTCTGTACTCACCCATGATTAAGATCCACTGGGATGAAGTCTCTCAAACTCACCTACACAGTCAGACAAGCTCCCACAGATCCATCATTATCTTAGGGGAAAGCAACTGAAATCACCTCTCTGACTGGTAAAATAAGTTCTTAAAAGAAACTAGGCTTTGAAAGTCAAAAGCATTTCATCATGGAAGATGGTATCACTGTTATTATTATTAGTACTATTATTATTAGTTTCGTCTTCATACACAAAGTAGCATATTATTAGACTCACACGTACTCCTGGTCTCCTTTCATGAACACTCAAAAAGAAAGACAAAAAACAAAAGCCAGCCCTATTCCCACAGCAAGTCAACATTGAAGGGTTAGGCATTTTTCCTTAATACAAAATTACCAGCCACCACCCAAGAAACAAAAAGCCGACTAAAACTTCAAAAAGGACAGAATTGCTTATCCAAAAATGCTCTCAGATTAGCATAATTATTGGTATTCTCCTGACTCTGCTTTTCTCCAAATCCACAGTCTTTATCACTCTGAGAGTCTCACCAACTTCAATGAAAGAAATGGGCAAAACCGTTTTTCTCCCATAGAGTGACCTGGAGAAACTAGGGCTGTTGAGGGTCAGGTGGTCTCAGGCTGGCCAAACGACCAACCATGAATTAGTACATGTGCAAAAATAAACAAACAGAGGCCAATAAGAATATTCCAGTGCCCTGGTGCTTATTTTCCCTAAAGAGATCAAAGCTGTAGGTGGAAGCAGATTAAGTGAGAGGGAAAAGGCTGGTGGAAAGGAGAATTAGGCAGAGTAGATCCAAACTCGTTGTAACTGAGGGGCATAGAGATATTCCAATGAAACGCAGAAGCACTAAGAGGCTCAAAAAAGTACTGGCCACTACTCTAATCCCTTAAGCAGCCTGAATAACTAGCTACATTCGCATGTTAAAGGAGCTGCCTAAAACCATACACCACGTGCAACAAATCAAGAAAAAAGACATGTGAAAAAGCTGGGGAACCTGTTTTTAAAGGGGTCACCACAGGCTGAGATAGCAATGCATAACTTTTTCTGCTTGTACTATTTGCCAAGAGGCAAGGAAGGTGCCCGTTTCTGTCCAGAGCTCCAGGCCAATTTCTTCCATGAAACAAAAGGAGATGAGTATTTCTGACCCTAGCCTGACTCAAGCAGGCCCCTGAGCAGCTGCTTGACTCCTGAAAACTAAAATGTTCACAGCAATCCAAAACAGCTTGCAAATTAATAGGTCATTTGCAAAACACAAAAAAGATAAACAACTAATTGGCAACAGAAGAGGCTGATGGGGAAAAGTCCTCACTCAGAGCCACACATATTATGAAAGTTTCAATAAAAAGTTAAGTATATGCATTAAACAAACCGACAAACTGGCAACTAAGTAGGAAAAAAGAAAAGCTCAATGACCTTTTGTGAATATATTTTCCAGAATAAAAGAAACAAATATGCTTTCAATCTAAAGCAACAAACATGTTTTTTCTTTGTTTTTATTGGACTTTTCACCCTCAATATAATTCTGCATTTAAATCATTCGCCTAATAGAGAAGTTCATCTTATCTTCACACTGATTTCTGACATGCCAGTCACTCAGCCCCATCACTTTAATGGCACAAACATTAATTAAGAATCTGCTGAGTGTCAGGCACTGTGGTAGGTAGGCTCTGTAGGGAGAACAAAGATGTGGTGACGGCACTGGTGCTTACTACGTAATAGGTAAGAGCACACGCATGTACACACACCCAACCCAATTATACTGTAAGGCAGTATGTATGAAGTGCTAGCAGGCACTCATTCATTCATCCATTCAACCTACATTTATTGCATGTCTGCTATGTGCTAGGCACACAGTTTTGAGCACGGTCCTTTCCCAGTTGAAAGGTGGTTGCTGGAACAAAGCGACACTTAAATGTATATTATCATTACATACAATGTTGCTGAACAAATGAAAATTTTCCAACTCCCTAAAACTTGCTACAATTTGACTTTCCAAGGGAAAATCATGGTCTCTGAATTAGCTTTTTCCGTAAAATATAACTGAGCTGAAATTTAAGGAGTGTCTTAAAATGTACTTTTAATGATGAGTAACCTCATGGCTTTCTAAATTATTTAAATGGTTAAAAAATTTGAAAGCCTTTTTCTTTGTCATTTTACTATTCCATATCTTGAGAACCCCAAGACCAATATCCACTTCTCTTATTTAAATGGAGGAGAGGAGGAGAGAGGCGGGCAGGGAGCACTTATCGGCACTCAGAGGCAATGGGGTATGATGGAAAGGCTCTGGAACCAGACACATGGAAGTTGGAATCCCAGCTCCAGTGTGTGACCTTGGCAAGTGACTAAGCCTCTCTGGGCTCAGTTCCTTCATCTATAAATTGGGGTCCATAATTCCTTGCTCACAGTACATGATCATGAGGATTAAATGAGGTAATAAAAATGAAGTCCTTAATAGAGTGCTTGACACATATAAAGCTTAATAGATGGTAGTTATATTTTAATAGCATTTAAACACTTCAAATTATATTATGGGGAACAATCTTAAGTACTGCCTATTTCATAAGTACTACTATCCTCGTTTTATTTAAAAAGAAATTGGGATGTGAAGTGTGTCACAAAAAGTTGATTGTCAAGTTATGCATTTATTCGATAAATTTGGATTTTTCTGTTCATCCATCCATCCATCCATTCATTCATTTAACCAAAACTGGTGGAACACTTGCTATGTCCCAGTCCTCCTAGAGCCTATAATCTAGAATAGGAATTAGTAAAATGCTTCAATGAAGAGCCAGAGAGTAAATATTTTAACCTTTGCGGACCATACAGTCTCTGATGCAACTATTCAGCTCCGGCATTGTAGCATATAAACCCCCACACGCTATGTGTACAGGAATGTGTTTGGGTGTGTTCCAATAAAACTTTATTTATAATAACAAGCCTCAGACCAGATTTAGCCTGGAAGCCTTAGTTTGCCAGCTCCTAATCTAAAAGAGTCTGATTCTATTTCCTGAAAGCCTTCTTTACTTATTGGAGTTGATTCCAAGAGACCTGAGGAAGCACAGCCAAGTGTAAGGCAGCTCTCCTTTCTATACCAACTTGCTGGGCCACCCAGGCCCTTCTAAATTACATGTCACTCAGTGCATACAGAGGGAGAATCCAAAACGGGCATGAAGGTAAGCAGAACTTTAGCTTATCAGAGTCATAAAAAACCTTGAGTCTCTAATGCCCTCACCTCACAGATGAAGGGGATGAGACTCAGAAAAAAGAAATGCCATTTTTTCTCCCCAATCATGTGGTAACTAACAAAACTACAGTTAGAACCAAGCCTCCAGTCCTAAAGACCACGTCCTTCCTGTTACACCTCAGTGTCCCTTTCTAGAAAAAAAAAAAAAAAAGATGGAGGGAGGATTTCTCCTACAATGTCTACCAAAAGCAGCTGCCCATGGAAGTTTGCAGGATTTTGGCAAAAAAGACAGGCCACAAGGCTCTCCTTGGCCAAATGGGGTTCTGTGACAACTGACTCTCTGAGGAGACACGAAATCTCAATTTAACAAGTAACCTCAACACCTGCACCCATTTCTCACAATGAATGGCCTACCTGACAGTTGTGGCAGTTAATGTGATCATTAACTTCTGTCCATTCACAGGCAGCTCAGCCTGCCCTATATGAAGGGATGGTTCATTTCTTTCCATGCCTAGACCACTTTAAAGGAAAAGGTGCTCAGAGCACGCACTTATAATCAGATAAGCATGAACTTATCTTCTTGCCAGTCTCCCTCAACTACATTCATCCAAGTTAAAGCAAATTATATATTAAACTCAAACCCACAGTTCTGTACAGTCGATTGGTTCTGTAGCCTGTCAGCACTTCCTGTCTTCCTTAGGGTCAGTGTTCGGACACAGTTCAGGTTTCTGACACCCCACTAGAACCAAGAGACCAGAAAGTACATGCAAGTCCCCGAGGTCCACACTCAGAAATTCTGACATTTTTGGCAACCATAATGGATTTCTCAATCATTTACAGTTGTTTTCCTACAGAGAAGTTATTTACTTTCTGAAGGATTAAGTTTAGATTCCCTAGGCTAGGCTATCAAGCCATTTATTGTCCAGCATTACTTTCCAAAATACCCTCCATTGCTCTCCCAAAACCCTTGCTCTTGTTAAACGAACTACCAGCCATTCTCCCAGGGGTCCCATCTGTTTCACACCTCAATGCCTTTTCACATGCTGAACTCTCCACCTGGTCTACTCTTTTCTCCTCTTTTTCCTGGCAATCGCCTTGAAGACCCATCAACATCCAGCTTAAATTCCATCTTTTCTGTGAAGCCTTCTCTGATGTCCTCAGGACAACCAATCAGTTCTTCTTCTCCAAAACCACAGCACTTTACACCATTTATCACACTAAATTACATTATACAGATTATATGTGGGTCCCCATCCCATCTCTGAGTTCTTTAAAGGCTAGAACTGTGTCTTTTCATCTCCAAAACTCAGCACTGGGTCTGCACACATGGTTAAGTAAAGAAATAAAACATGTCGTCTACTTCTCTGTGATTTCTTATTGCACATAAGAGGTTCAAAGCTAGATAGCTGGGAAGGCATCGACAAAAAGGAGAAAACAGAATGCTTTAGAATGTTCCCAAAATATCTCTTGACTCCTCTGGCCACATCCCAAGAAGGAACATTCTTCCCCCAAATCAACCCACAGGCTTTGTGACCAAATCCATTCACCTGCTGATAATTTCCCAACACGCCTATAAAATGAACACAGGCACTAAATTCTCAAAATGGGTTTCTCTTTTCTTAATTGAATACATTTTTCCTGAATATATTTTGAATGTTTTTCCTCCCCCTACACAAACACCTGGCCCTTAAAATCAATTGAACCTGGGCAGGTTGCCTGCATCCAGCCTACTTATACTGCTGGAATCCAAGGGATGGTGAGTTAAACTACTGATGAGTTTTCTTTGTTTTATGAAATTTCCCCTGATAAGATGAGTTAACCAAATTGAACTCTGTGTACTTTCTTTATCAGCATTTCAGAAAACCTTCTTTGATCTTGTGTGCCTTGTGTACTTTAAGAAAATCAAAATCTAAAAAGTGAAATGTCCAATGTATTATTCTGTGCTTTGAAAATGTATAGCAGATGATTTTAGTTTACCAAAATTTTCTTACACAGATATTTTCAGGATTCCATATCCAAGCCCACGAAGTGAGGTATACTCATGAGCAACTTTCTCTCCTTAGTCAAAAGCAGAAAAACATTTGATGAAACTTGGCCCTTCCATGGTCCCCATGCTCAGGCGTCATACTGGAAGTGGACTCAGGTTTCGTGCAGTGCCTGCCTGAACGGAAGACAGTGCCTCAGTTATAAATGTCTTTGAAATGCTCCATTCCCCAGAGAGTAACAAGTACAATGCATGTGACACACAAGATGCTAATTCAAATACGATTTGGAAGCAGACCAGGTATTTAAGAATCACTGTTTTAGTCTCTCTTTTGCACTGAAATAGAGATTTCAGCTCTAGCCACCTCCTGCTGATCTTCCCTAAAGACTCTGTCTTATTTTCCCCTTCATGCCCAATACTTGTCATAGACACTCTATATGGCATTCATAACACTGTAGAGTACTCACTGGTTTGCCGCTACATCTCCCTCTTTCTGGCAGAGAACTTACTTCTGGGTCCCTAGTACCTAGGTAGGCTGGTACAAAGAAGTGCTTAATAAATATCCACTGAGTGTTTCTGACTCCCCTGACACTACCTGCAGCTCACCTGCAGACTCTGGGATGGCCATACCTTACCTGGGACTGGCTATGGCCCCAAAGAACGCATTTAAGACACTGAAAGCAACAGGTGGCCTCAGCATCAATATCCCTTTGTAGTCAGTTCCAGGTGGCCATGGATCAAGTTGGATGACAAGATGACTACATCCAGCCCCAGGGTCCCTTCTGATAATTATCTGTATTCTTTTGAAGACCTCTTATCTTTCCAAAATCTGGTTCATGTGGGATAAGACCTATATCTATTCTTGGCAATACTCAAATCTGGTGGCTTATATTCTTCTTTTAATTAGAAAAAAAAATGTAAAGCCCTGTAATTCTAAACAATATAAGTCAAAGCTTTTTCCCTTATGTGACTGACAAGCACTGTAGATTGGTTCACTCATTCCTCTCCTTTTCTCCCCCTTTTCCACCTTTTTCAACTATAGGGACTAGAAAACAATACTTAAATTCACAGCCTCCTCTGCAGCTGGAGAGAGACATCTGACACAGATCTGGCCAATGAATTGTAGGTGAAAGCCACTTGAGAGATTTTCTCTCCCAATACAACTGTGTGCACTGACTGCTGTTTGAACTATAAGGTAATAAGGCAGATATTCATTCATTCATTCCATAGACATTTACTAAACACCAATTACTGAATTAATTAGAATACATACTAGGCCGCTGCAACAAGAAACTCAAAGTTACAAAAGCTTAATTTAAGCAAGATAAAAGTTTGTCTCTCATGTAAACATTCTTTTCTAGATAAAAAGTCCAGATATTCCATCTAGGACTAGATGACAGCTCAGTGGTGAGAGGATCCAGGACCTTTCCACCTCATTGCTCTGCCATTCTGAAAGTGTTACCTTTATTCATATCATTGAAAATGGCCCACATGCATTCTAACCTAAGAGGAAGAAAAAAGAGAAAGAGATGGCCTGCCCCTTTCCTTCTAAAAGCACAACTCGGGGTTGAACATATTACCTTTGTTCACGTCCCTTTGGCCAGAACCTGGTCACATGACCACATTTAGCAGCAAGGCAAGCTGGGAAATGTGCCCAGTGAAAGCTCCTATTCCTATAGAAGAAGGAAGAAGAGGAAGTAGGGGAGGGAAAGAGGAGAACAACAGCAACAAACAGGGAGGAACAAAGAGCAACCTCTGCCATACTTTCTATGTATGCCAGGCACTGTGCTGGGTACTGGGGATAGAAATGAATAAACCCTAGTCCTTCCCCTCAATAAACTCAGAGTTATTATTACTACAAACTCGAAAATGTCCACGCACCTTAGTATCACCAGTGATTAGATCAGAGCCCTGCACTCTGTTGATGTTTAGCAAATATTTGTTGATGGCAATCAGTAGGAACAGGAAATTTTCCCCCCAGGACCAATCATGTGACCAGTGCTAAACTGGGACTTGAGAAACAAAAGTGGATATGGCATTAGCTGCCCTCAGTAGGGCCTACTCTAGTCTAGGAGACACAGGGAACATATGCACGGGAAGATGACACAGTTAGGAATAGCGAAGCCCAGTGCCAAATGAGGGAAAGCACTCTGAAACCTGAGACAGCCAGAAACGGCTCTGGATGAGGAAGGGTGGCATCAGTTAACTCATGCCAGCAGAATATATCTTAGATGAGATGTTGAAATAGGTGAAGGTGGGGTAACTAAACGACCAACACTGGCACCAGCTCAGCAGGCAAGAGAGCCCTGCTAAGCCCAGTTGGGTGGAGGAAGATACTGCCCTATTCTTTCATCTGGAGGGAATTGTTCCAGACAATTCCGGTACACAACTGCTGCTCCTCCCAGAGAGACAGGAATTGAATCTCTGTATTCCAAACACAAGCTACCCAAACCCCACTTTGCGCATCATTAATGATTTCGTGGTCTCAGTTAAACAGCATTTCCCAAAAGCAATTTTCCCATAAGTGGCAGAAAGGCCAGAGAATAGCTGCAGGTTGCCATGAAGAGCCTCAGAAGATCAACTGTCCTGAATGGTTTAGACTTTCACCTCCCTCCAGTTTATTTCTTAAGGTCAGATGCCCTCAAAAGTCCCTCCCAGCTGTAAAAGTCTAAGAATCTAAATTAGAATCCTGAGATCTGAAACCTTATAGGATAAAAGAAATACCTTGATCAAATGAAGA